>DWJZ01005478.1:0-14012 GCA_018249125.1 Asbolis capucinus | reverse complement strand
GTCATTCTGTGAATCACGCCGCCAGAAGGAATACGCGTCACCTGTTGGTTCAGGTTACCCTAAACTCGAAACTTGACAAGTAAACAAATATAAATTAAATGTTTAGAAAGTGTCAACTGCTATGAAAGCAAGCATTTATTTTGTATATTGGGTGATATATGATCATCGTGGTATTTTTAAGCATCTATGAAATGTAAAGAAAAAAAAACTAAATTTATCTTCCTTAAATCTTCATCGTTCTTTAATTGTTTTCTTTAGTATCTAAAGGATTTAAAAGTATATAATATTATGAAGTGACCCATGATTGCTCAATCTGAGTCACTTTTCCTTATGCCTGCTCTTAGTATGTCACTTGTACACGTCTCTCCTTGACTTATAAGAATAGTGTCTGTTGTTACCTGCTGTTACTGTACACGTTCTTCATTAACGTGTTCATCTTATACATTTATATATTCTGTATAAACAAGGACTGTTTCACGCAGTGGTTTTAGTCGTACTATTTGAATCATAATATATTTTATAACTGGTTTTTAAAGTCAATTTAATTGATTTTTTTTCTAATATTATATAGTAAGTCTATCAGTAATAAGAAGTAGGGGTTCGAGTATATTTTTATCAATTCAACTAAAATATTGTTTCAATGTTTTTGTCTTTACGGGAAAATCACAATGACTGAAACATTAAATAGTCAATAATGATTTACTTGAATATCCTAAGAAAAGAACTTAGCAGTTTGTTCTGTTATTGTTATAGTATTAACCTTCATGAAAACAAAAGAAATGGTTTCCAAAGCTCAATGAAGCAATAAATCTAGGGATTACTGAAGCTACTATTGTACCACAGAGCTACAAGTATTACCAACTTTGCAGACAATTGAAGCGTTAATCTTTAGAAAAGGTTGTCACGTGTTTGCACTTGACTGAATGCCCCAAATCAGTTTTTTACTTTTTTTTTATTTCTCTCCGAGGTCACAAGTCGAGGCAAAAAGCACGGAAGTCACGGCCTATGAGTCTTGAATTTCTGAGCGCACGCCTCTATATTCAATGTCAGTTCTCTGCAGTTAATAAATTATAGTGCCTTTTTATTGTGATGTTAAATGATTGTTATGATAAATGTTCGAGTTAATTACAGACAATTGCTCGTAGATGGGTTATGTGTACATAATACCAAATATTTGAGTTTACAATTTGAATGCGATGGTATGAAATCGGTTTTGACTCTTAAATTTAATCTTACTATTATCATTTTCCAATATGAAAATTGTTCTTTTTTTAAATCGACAAAGACGACAAGGTAAATAATTATAAAGTTATAAGTCACTTTTCAGTTTTCTTTTATTCTCATCTTCAATTGTATGTTAAGTACGACTATCTCACTTTGAATATGCGAATTTCTTGTGTCTCATTTTGATCCTGAAATAGAAATACCAACAATAATATTGAACGAGAGTAAAACAATAGCAAGTAGTGTCCATGACCGTGCCTTGTCAAAATTCAGAGACAGACTAGGTGAGCCTGCAGCACTTGCAGAACAGCTGCATGAGCACTGCAACGGTCATGATGAGCATTTTTCTAAATATTTTGTGTAATGTCGCCTCGCGAAAATGGTTCGCTAAATGTATTCAGTTAATTTTAACCACTGACCTTAGAGATCACGGATCCGGATCTGACTGTATTGCTTTTGCTTACTAACTTTGTATTGTTGTGTAAACGAAATACTGATGCATAAATACATTCATGTCGAACTCAAATTTTGTTTCAAAATCCTTTGTATCTGGTCTTGTAAACATTCGTGTACAGACAAAGAAAGCTCAGAGCAATAGCGACGATTTCTCAGTTCTCACGTATTCTCAGAAACTTAAATATTCAATCTATCGGCGGCGGCGGCGAGCATGCAAGCAAATGATACCTTCACCTTAGCTACCGTGACACGCTTCCGTGTACCGCGTCACCGTTCACTTTCACTGCGACAAAACGTGGGGGTACTGCTTGACTTAACTACGAGACCAACCGGCTATTCTAAAATAAAACTTATATCCATATAGCTAAGGCATCACTTTAATAACAGCGCGTCTAGCTATGATTTTTAATAATCCATCAGATAATTCCCAGATTTGGACTCAGTGTGTCACGTGATAAAGTCGCATTTTGATCGTTGATAACCCGGGGACGGCCTTCAAGGCCGCACGTAGTGAATTCGTAGTTGTTTACTTTCTATAGCGGTCAGTGGTCACAGCTTTTGGCGGTTGGGATTATGGTTTTTGAAGCGTTTCAAGGTCGGCTGTTTTTAAGTGGTGCTATATTGAAAGTGAAAGTAGCCGGACTGCTGGGTCTCGTGCTCACCGCTATTATAAAACCATAAATCTCATTATAATAGTGTATATAATAGATATCAGTAATAAAAGCGAATTGAGTTAGTCTGTATTTTAGTTTGAGAACTTTCTTAAATGGCTCTTAGTGTGCGTGTTGCTTACTGTTGGTATTAGCAGTAGGTTTTGAAGTTGGATTTTTTGTTTGGAGATATTTGAATGCGTGCTTTACTAATTTGTATAGCTAAGATAAGAGTCTATAAAAACTTCCCACAGAGGGAATCTTTTAATTTTAACTATTTTATTTATAGTTTTGTTGACAAATAAAGACTTATAGTGTTAAAAAATAATACACATATAAAAAAAAATTTGAGGTCTATGGAATATGGTTTAAAAACTGGTTGATCACAGGGTAAGCGGAGTCTTTTTAATATGGCACTCTAGGGTTTTAGAAACCTTAAATGAGGATACATAATTAACCAATAGTTGGTTATTTAAAATGTACGTAAGTTTTTAACATAAAAATCAATTGTAAAACGTCCGCGCAATCACCGCATTGCTTAATCATGCAGCCACCGCACTTAAAGAGTCCTGAGACAGACGGTCGACAAATGGAGTATAGCACATAAAAATTCAGTTGTAGTACTTTATAATATACGCTTTTTAGATTTCCCAAAATAAATGGATGCGAACGATTGTAGCATTATGTTTTTGAAACATAGAAAAGAAAAATGGAATTGCATTAAAAACGTCTCATGTTGCAACCGCGTCGGTCGGCAGCGTTTTGCATATATCGCGTAGGTACTCGAGTCCTGTAACATGCCTGTTTACTCCGACGGATTAATGTTGGCATCCTTAGAATTTAGAACTCTAAAAACGAATTTTTAAGTAATATATAAATCCATCTGTTACTTTTTAGTAACCATTAAAGATAGACTTGCATTGTAAAACGTTTCGTGAATCCGCCCACGCTTGCCGTCACCGCGTCGGTCATGCACGTTTCACCTGTGTGTACTTTTGTCATGGGACAGATTCCTATTGACATCCTTTGATTTTAGAACGCCAAAACGTATTTTTAAATAATATGTAAATCTGTTAGTTACTTTGTACCATTGTAAAATTTAAAATTGATTTCGATACGATGAAGAAATTTGGACAGAGATTTACAAAATAAACAACATTAACATGCCAATAGAATTATTTACAACTCAGCTTCTTACATGCATTCAAAACAATTCAAAAGTGACCAAATTACCGAAAAATATGAAACCATTAAAACCCTGGATATCCATTAGTGTCGCTAAATGTATCAGAAAGAAGCATAAACTATATAAAATAATGAAAAAACTCCCGGAAAATACAGATACTCGAAATCGATACTACAATACAGCAACAAAATTATCAAAACATTAAAAAATCAATACTATAAAGATAAGTTAGGAAAATGTACGGGTAACATAAAAGAAACGTGGAAAACCATAAAATAAATATGTTATTATAACGACAAAAACCAAATTTCCAATGAGCTACTTAGCATTTGCTCTAATCCTAAAAAATACTTAATGAAGTCAATGCTGTTTTTTCTTCTGTAGGACAAAATTTGGCCAGTCTCATCCTCCAGAAATTGCAGGTAAATGAAACGGACCTTGTTAGAAAAGCTAAGACATATGATAGACCTCTTAGATCGCTGTCGTTGTTCCTAACCAATGAGTTTGAAGTAAAATCCGTTATTAATTCATTGCGAACTACAAGTGCACCTGGATGGGATAAAATAACAAGCGCTACTCTTGAACAGCTCATACCGTATATTTCTTGTCCCATAGCATATTTGTGCAATTTAAGTTTTGAACAAGATATTTTTCCGGATATATGCAAAAAAACAACTGTCTGCCCAATAAATAAAAACAGTGATAAATCAAATTCTACAAATTATCGGCCAATTTCGCTTATTACTCGTAGTTCTCCGTACAAAATTTTTGAACGGATTACTAATAAACGACTGATAGATTTTCTGGAAATAAATAACTTATTACACAAAAATCAGTTTGGTTTTATGAGAAAAAAACTACCGAAGACGCAGTGCTAAAACTAACGGGCATAATTAAAGATAATCTTGACCGCGGTGAACAAAGTACGGGAGTCTTTCTAGACCTTCAGAAGGCATTCGACACAGTGTCCATTCCAATCCTGTAGAGAACGCTAGAAAATATAGTGATTAGAGGTATTGCCCTAGACTGGTTCGCCAACTATTTAAGCAACCGTGAACAAAGGGTTAGAGTAAGAGAAATTGAAAGTGATCCTGAATATTGTACATTTGGACTTCTCCAAGGAACTACCCTAAGTCCAACGCTATTTTTCATATACGGCAATGAACTATGTACACTATCAAATCTCAGAATGGACTTACTAATGTTTGCTGATGACACCGTTCTAGTTTTGGGGAGCGGTTGCCACTAAGGTTGAGGAGGGGCTTTCTTACGTCTCTGGATAGCTGGAGGATAATCTCATATCCATTTCATTTTAAATTTGCCAACGTTACGATAGGTATACGTAACGATATGATAGGTACCTGTTAGTAATGTTCTTGGTTTATCAACCAACTTGTAAATGGGAGAAGACGCTGGTCTCTGAAACACAGTTTTGACTACCTTAGGCACCAGAGAATTCAGAACATACATATGTGTAACAATGTATTAAACAAATAAAGATTATTATTATTTCTACACGCTGCTGCAATGCAAATCAATGGAGGGATTAGTGGCCAACCCAGCTGTTAGAAGTTTTATTCTGCTCAGGTTTTGTCCCGTCAAAAGTGGTCCAGTCGTTCCAGAGATTAGCCGGAACAAACAGACAAAGAGACAGACAATTCTAAACAATGTTATTTTGGTATATGTACCGTGTATAAAATACATATGCATTTAGTAAAACTGTGATTTTAGTATAACATATAGACAGTCTAATTTTATTTATTTGTATGGATTTCCAAAATTAGCTACATTTTTTTTTGTAATTAGATAAAATTACGTTGATTCCATATGTGAAGTTTCCAGTTGTGAACTCCGATTTTTATGTTAACCTTCACCTGTCGAGTCACCTGTGGATCCCTGAAGACCTGGACCACTTTGAGAATCACTGGTCTAATGTATGAATAGGTACAAGCATGTCCTAAATGTGACCTGCAGTAGTTTGTAAAGTTTAAGCTTCATCTAAGTTAAGGCGAGATCTCGAACACTATTAAATGGGAAGGAAAACTTTGACATGAGGTTTATTCATGCATTCCCGGCACACATGGTAAAAGGAGTATATTATTTTAAATTCTACTAATATTATAAATGTGAAAGTTTGTGAGGATGTTTATTACTCCTTTATGCAAAAAAATACTTTCTTTTTCCTTAGAAAAATTAACGCTTGACTACGATCCCACCTGATGGTAAGTGGCGATGAAGTCTTCGATTGTAAAGCGCACTAACTTAGTAGAAGCCTGTTCACTGTTGATTTACTTCTTCCTTGACTTATACTGAACTAATCTGGACGAAATTTGGCAGGAAGATAGACAATATTATAGTTTGGATTAACAAAAAGGCTACTTTTTAATAACGCACCTACCATGTGGGCCGCGAGCGTAACTAGTCAGTAATATCTGTAATATCATAAAATATGTCTTTTTGTATATTTGTAACAATTTTTTTTATATAATCTGTAATATCATAAAAAAATTCTTTTTGTATATTTGTAACAAATTGTTGATATCTGTACTTAAATTGTTGTTTGACAATCAATTTGACTCGTGGTTTGTTGTTTTGTTCAGAAATTGGCGGTCACTCAGCTGTTATTTTTAGTAGAAGATCGATAAAAAGAGACCTCGCAGGTGGAGCGGATAAAATCTGAACATCTCTTGCCAATACCTTCCACGATATGTTAAGAGGCGCCAAATATAGAACGAAACAAAATGGCGTTGAAACAGTCGAAATAGGAAACTGCAAGGCGAGAGATAGAGCGGGTGAATGAGGGAGAGAGATTAAGAGCGGGATTGAGGGAGGAAGATAGAGCGAGGGAATGAGGGAGAGACATAGAGAGAGAGATTGAGGGAGAGAGATAGACAGAGGGAATGAGGGGAAGAGATAGAGAGGGAATGAAGAAGAGAGAGAGAATTTTTCCTCTAGAAGACTTTAAATTTTACGGTCTTCGTATCATTCAGAGAGAGCGGGGATAACATAGAGATGAGCTGGCTAAAAGTGAGCGAAAAGAGAGAGAGAGGAGAATTATACAAAAAATTGCTACCTAAAATCGTTTACAACTTTGTAAAGAGTACCAGTTAACTGTCCAGGTTTACGATGTTGGGTAACAATATTGTTTTACAAGAAGTTTACGATTGAATCGCAATTAGGTTCGAACGACGCATTGTTTTTGAGTATTATGGTGTCTAGACGATTTTATTGCAATCTGGAATATACATAAATTGTGAATTATAACTTAACTTATTCGATTTAGTATCGATTTTAAGTTTCATATACTAAGGCTGTATAATCGATTTTGGGATTATCCTGAATGTAAAAATCAAGTTCTTTTTTATTCACTAACAAAACCTTAGACACAAAATCATGATTTCATCTTATTTTATGTAATAAATAAGTATACATTTACGTTTTTATGTATATTTTTATTTTATTATTAAGTCACTTCGACAGACGGACTGTCTGAAATAAAAACTATGTATATAATAAAAACTATATATTGTCGTTTTATGTATAAAATACTATGTATAAAATACAAGTAAATGGTATTTGATTAAACTTTAGATTACTCATTATCATACATTATAACATCTAAAACCCAAAAACTAGGATATGAGGAAAGGGCTTTATTTCCACTTGATGTCACAGGTTCAAATTAGTATGGCAAATGTGAAACTACTGGATTTAAATGAAATTGAGTACGATTATTGTAAACTATACAACGGGATTGCTTAATATATTTTTTATACATGACAACTATTTTATACCAGTGGGATCAGGTAAAAAAACACCTTTAAATGGCAAAACAACCTTTACCGGGTCAGGTAGTTGTCGAGTAAAATTGTTATCGAAGTGTTTTCAGTGTAGTAAACTAAATTTTAATACCACAGATAAAATATGTTTTATATCGGGGCTGTCCGTTTACAAATTTACGGTATCATAAAAACTCTTAACTTTTGGCATTTATTTTGCTTCCAGTTTATTATCTAGGATAGGCTGAAACAAGGGCTAAGGGCAAACAAGGTTGCCTTTAGCCATTTTTTAGCGTGCGATGCAAAAAGGGCGATACTTTAACGTCTCTTTAGCATCGTCGCTCGAAATATAATTGAGCCGTGTTCTTATCTCTGGATTAAGAT
Organism: Asbolis capucinus; assembly: GCA_018249125.1. NCBI lineage: Eukaryota > Metazoa > Arthropoda > Insecta > Lepidoptera > Hesperiidae > Asbolis > Asbolis capucinus. The sequence continues at coordinate 6,333 of DWJZ01005478.1, read as the reverse complement.
ATTCAGTTCAGCTGTTTGAAGATTGTTATGTATATGTGCAGCTATAGATTAATATGAGTGTGCATGTGTACTAGGCTATGTATGTGTGTAGCTATACATTAATATGTGTATGTGTACCTAGTGATGCCGCCATCTTGATCTGGATTAAAAAGTGCGTTTGTAACTAACCGGCGGTTACTTGACTCGTCAAAAATACATATAACTATATCAAAATAATATGTTTCGTTAATAAAGAAAGTGGGTACTCCTTAGCTGATTTTGTGTAAGTTAATTGAATAATGGATGTATATATTATACATCTATTAGCTTTAAACGATTGCCACTAAGTTTTAGAACATATAACATAAAATTAAGTTTTGAACGGTGTGTAAACTTTAGTCAGTACTTTTATTTCACATCGTATAAATTAATCATCAACATTGCAACCTCTAATTGTCCCACTACTGGGCTTGGGTCTCCACTCAATGGTACTTATATAAGTTGATGTTTTATAAAAATCCCTTTAATGGGACATTATTAACTAAAACGTAACATCATCAACTAGAAGAAGCCTATTCCATACTTTGCTAGCTGATAGATATAGCCACTTTTCGAATTCGAAAACTGCATAACCACTACTACTAGGTGAACTCAAAATAGGATTTTATTTGACTTATGAAGATCTTTCTTGTGACATTGTCTTAATGGCTGCTAACGTACGATAAGACTTGGGGTCGATGATCCTTAGGTGATAACGTGACCTGATGTTTATGACCGTTAGAGGGTACGAAAAGTCTTTGGTACCAGTCACCATCGTGTGTCAGCAGGACTGCCAGTCAGAGGAGGATTCCATAATTGGCGGGATATAGGATATCAGCGCATTTTGCGGGGACTGGTTCAAATTGGAGAATTTGAGGAATAAAGCAAATTTAATATATTTGATATATTATATGAATATTACATGCTACAAATAATTTATTGAAAACCATTTTGAACAAGCAATTTTTTTCTTTCGATTTAGGTCGGGGAACTTTCGGGGAATCGGTAAAATATAGCGGGAAATTGAGCCTTGAGTAGCAGGGAATCAAAATATTGGCGACCCTGGTCGTCAGGTAGCAGACGGAAAGGCCTTCGGGTGCCTTAATGCCACCATTTGTGTAGGCGACTAACTTCTCCACTAATCTGCATTGTAGCAGCGAGGTGGAGTATGTTCTAGGCCTCCTGAGAATGCGGGAATGCTCCTGCAGTAGGTGGTCATCAATGAGTTGAAGCCAATGATCTGATGATAGCAACCAGGTCCCTCCTGTGCCCTCCTCATTTGTCAGAGGACATCTGGTCACATTATCACGTTGGGTCAACGGTCTCGTCTCTTATCGTGCTCCTTGGCGAGCCATTAATGGTTGAAGTCAATGTCCTCTGAAGCACCTATGAGGTATGTACCCGTATCTACCTATTTTATTTGTCTTTCTGTCTCTGTCTGGTCGGCCTTTCATGATTGTATCTGTTCTTTGGCTTTTCCAAAGTTTTTCCAATGTTAACTGTCGTAATCTGTTCTCTCCATGTCTTCATTAGACCAAAAAAGTTTGACCTGCGTGGGAATCGAACCCACGACCTACGGTGTGGCAGTCAGGTTCACTAACCACTAAACAAACCGGCCTGTCATGTTTATTACCAACGATTAGAAACTAGTATCTTTTACCTAGTATATCCCTACCTATTATCGACTATTTTAAAGTTCATATGAACTACTTTTAGAATAATCCAGATATACTAGTATATTATATAGTAGTAGTCAAAAACACACACACATATATATATTTTATAGTATAAATACTAATTGTACACAGAACTCTGTAGTTTATTTTTCACACCTAATAAAGGTAATGGAATGAAAATGCTTCTTCGCTTTACGGCTCATCAGCGTCAGGCGTCGGATCGTGTAAAGGTTGCTTTATCGAATGAATGAAAGACATCAATCGCGAATGGAAATATTTCGTTATTTTAAAATTCGAACCACAGAACGTTGAGTAATATTGCTTCTGTATTTTTTGTATGTACCTAATGTTACGAAAAATAATGAAAAAAAAAATACAATAACTCTTCCAAATTAATATTGCAACGTAAAGGCCTTAGTGTGCGCTTCTATTTGCACTTGTCCGGTTTAATTTCATATTTTTGGCGTATTTGCCACTAGACACTAATGCATTTTATCTCAATATTTTAAACTGTAAGGTTCAAACTCAGCGGCCATTGCATAATGCTATCTTATGCTGTAATAATGCTGTATTTTTTTTAATTAAAGGGAATCTGAAGAGAACACAAATTCTCTAGTTACTCTACACCTACTCTACACTTCATTCTGACGAATTTAACGACATCTCATATCAAAATTTCAGTCTGGGCTGTAGGATGTGCTGAAGAAATAGATATACAATCACATATACATACATTCGTTCGAAAAACATCACCCTCATTCTGACATAGTCGAGTAAAAATACTTTGTCATCAGAAATTAACCTTGAACTTTATTAGTTTTTAATTTTACAAGCTTTTATTTAACTTGCTGTCAATGTAGTCGTATGTACATATATTAGTGTGTAGCATATTTGTAGACCCACTTCCTCCAACAATATGAAGATGAATTTTTGCAAAAAGTTTTCATTCTGATGACAATGCATTTTTATGACAAGAATGACCTGATACTACGTTCAAGATTGCCTTCAGGCAAGGGAACTCCTCAACGATTAACAGTTCAGTTACGAAATTTTGTGTTTCTTTGTACTATGGAGTTATAATTAAAGCTTGTTTTTAAATTTTAATAAACCTTGTTTTTTGTCTACTAATACCGCCTTTGTCTACTAATACTGTATTTCGTTTTCTTTTTGAGGTCGTTATTATTTACCTTCTTATAATACCGCCTTTGTTAATTTCTGTTTAGATAGAGAATACTTTCAGTATTAAGTTTTTTGTATCACATTGTTTTGGAATAATAAAAAAAAATAGACAATAATGTTCTAAAAAAATTCAAACGCAAAACACAATAATCAAAAAATAATATTTGTTTCAGTCGCAGCGGCATTTTGTCGAAGCTAAGTGAAGATGGTGGCAACAAAGCTCCTGAAATAATTCCTTGTCTATCAACATTGAACTAAATCTTTCTTTCAATAATTGGGACTTCATAAGACGAGGCGCCTACTCACAAGCTACTTAAGAGGACTTCTTATTAGGGTTCCGTATATATTACATAGGATTTTTTTTACCTAGAATAAGTTAACGCTTGACACAGATCCCACCTGAAGGTAAGTGGCGATGATGTCTAAATGTTGGGCGCCCTAACTTAGTAAATGCCTATTCACTCTTCTCTTGCAGGTTCCTACATCATACGTTGGCGGGAACACCGACGCAGTCAGGTTATTCCATTACTTTGCTGTCCGGATAAAGAAAGACGTCGAGAACCGTGACGTTCCGACCGGTGGGATGTAGTATTCATTTTCTTCAGTATTTTAAAACCGCTCATTGTCTGTTAAAAACACTGTGTGTTAAAATTTTTAATGGTAGTGACATACCATAATTCTAACGAATTCAATGACATCTAATGTGTCAAATCAGTCGTCTGGGCGTGTCAAAGAAATGGACATACAGACAAACCCACATACATACCTACTCTCGAAAAACAACCTCCTGACGCAGCCGGGTAAAATATTACAGAACTTTGAACATAGTAATTAGAATCGCTCTTGACCGTTTTCATTTCATTTTACTAAACGAGATTGAGAAGTTTTTCATCTTCGTTTATCTGTCATGTTTATTTATGTATCACAAAGAAAATTTTCTATAATTGTTTGGAGTGAAATTGAAAAGCTCCGTAAGTAATTTGTTTGTTTGACGTAAGCTTTTGACGATTTTATATATTGAATGAGTTTGTAGTTTATTTAAATAAACATTTCTATAGTTCATTGTTGATTTGAGATTTAAATGTTTTTTATTGTTTCTTATCCAAAAGGCACTTGTGTGACCTCTATCCCTTCTGATGGTAAGTGGTGATGCAGGCTGGTAGGTGGTAAAGTTAATTAATATATGGTTTTAGACTAACATCGTCGCGAATACTAAACATTGTATTGCAAACGGGTACTCACGATCTGTTTATTATTTTACCAATATTTCTATCCAATTGCATGGGTCATGGTCACGGCAAGGCAGTATCGCAGATAATAAACAGATCGTAAGTACCCGTTTGCATTAAAAAGAGAATTAACTAAGAAAAAGCCTAAAGCTCTTTTTCTCTTGTTATCTTTTCTTTAACTACTGGCTCATAAATATCTGACCAGATCTTACTTCGGTGGCAGAATTACCAACAGGTGTTGTAGCTACATATACATTACTGTGTGACCATTCAAACGTAGTTCTGCTATATAAATAATTAACTTTTATCTGTGATCCTCCGGGAATAAAACTATTGTCTGGGATAAAAAGTATCCTAAGATTAAAGTTATAATCTCTAAATCAGTACAGTTCTTTCAGATTTACCATACTAATTTAATAATAATTTTAACCTGTAATCCTCCGGGAATAAAACTATTGTCTGGGATAAAAAGTATCCTAAGAGGTTATAATCTCTAAATCAGTACAGTTCTTTCAAGGTTACCGTACTAATTTAATACTAATTTTAACCGGTGATCTTCCGGGAATAAAAATATTGCCTGGGATAAAAAGTATCTTAAGAGTAAAGTTATAATCTCTAAATCAGTACAGTTCTTTCAGGGCTACCTTACTAATTTAATACTTATTTTAACCTGTGATCCTCCGGGAATAAAACTATTGTCTGGGATAAAAAGTATCTTAAGAGGTTATAATCTCTAAATCAGTACAGTTCTTTAAAGCTTTTCTTCGTAAAGACTATCGTATTATCTTTCTCAGTAAAACCCAACACCTACACAAAACAATTATTTCAGTAGCTTTATAATAAGTCAGTAACAGAATTCATGGCAATTTTTCGTTGGTTACAGTAAAGTCTAATTTAAACTTCTGGTACCTAGCAACGTTTGTATCAACTAGTTTCATATTATTCTTATTTCAAATTCGATCAATTTATTTTTCTGATCAAACAGCCGTCGGCGATTTGCTTATTAAGATTTTTTCAATAATAATTATTAAATGTAATTCAGGATGTAATTTTCGGGTGTCTGACAGAAATATTATAGGGATTAATAACACTACTTCGCTGTTCGTTTTACTTAACTTTTGGAGTTTTGTATCCAAAGGACCCTGTTGCTAAGACACCGTTTGGAAGACTGTCCGTCTGTATGTCATGAACCATCATAGTTATATAAATTTAGAATCCTGAGCATAGTATCAGCGCGTACTTTGCGTCTTCTGGATTAAATAAATAATTTTAATATTTCACACAATTTATTTGTATTCTCAGCTGGTTACGTTTCCGGGATGTGAAGATTCTTGAAATTTTTATAACCTGTTGTGGTTTTAATTTTACGTTGATTAGCTTTAAAATATTTGGAATATTTAATTTTGTGGCACATGGTCTTGTAAGCGTCTGTGTGTACTAAAGAAATTCAGGAAAAATATTGTTTTGCTTTATGACCAGATGGTGGAAGTGTTTGATAGTTGTAGATCGAACATTTGCGTGCTGCGGGCTGGCGGCAATGCGCTGTAGACCTAGACGGAAGTATTAGATTTGCATCTTGAAGGATTCCATGACATTAATTAAGAATACAATAGAACTCAAAACAATTATCAGAAAGTAACGCGTTAGTAACGCCCCAGTCTGGTGTTAATGCCCATGGACGGCCGTAATCACCTCTCATTAGATGATGTGACTGCTTGTTTGCCTGTTTTTAACAATAAAGTTGTATTTTAACTTTTTTCTGTTTGTCTGTACGGCTATACATGTTTATCTCAGAAAAAGCTAATCTAATTTTAATTGTATTGTCGCGTAGATTCAACTGTTAACGCATTTCAACGCAAGCTAGAGCTACGTGGCTCTGTGGGAAATGGTCGGACTATCGAAGCGGAAGTTCATGGTTCGAACACCAAGTGTTATGTTGGATTTTTATAGTTTATAATTTTATAGAGAAAGGAAATTTCTAGATTAATCTAGACGAAATAGAACAGAAATAACAGTGGTACAGAATAAATTTAAAAATAGAATTTCTAGAACTTTCTGGGTGCAATGGAAAAGAAAATACACGTCAGAAAATGTGTAAGCAGAATAGAAGAAACAGAACTTCTCGATAATTCTGGAAAGTACAGGAAAACAAAAGTGAGCAGGATAGATGAAATTTTAAAAATGTTTGAATTTGGAATGTTCCTTCGAAATTAGGGGTATATAAGGCGGTC
>DWJZ01005477.1:0-14013 GCA_018249125.1 Asbolis capucinus | reverse complement strand
CATCACAGAAAAGTTTGACCTGGGTGGGAATCGAACCCACGACCTTCGGTGTAGCAATCAGGTTCGCTAACCACTAGACCAACCGACCTGTCGCCACTGAACCGTGTTTAACCACTGGACTTTAACCACGAAAAAATTCTTGAAGGGGTTAGAATGAACGGATCAAGGATGAACTCTATCTGTTCTAGCGTTTTTGAAATTTCACCTGTGTAAAATAGGGGATAAAAAGAATAAAACTACATATTTCACGCGCATATTCACAAGCATATATTAACATAAGACATTTTTGAAAATTACACGAACTCGCATTTCTTAAGCCGGAACCATGGTTAATCGTTTCCTTGGCCCAAAAAACACGTAACAACTTCTCAAAAGGTAATTATGACCAAATAGCCTTAACCCGGTTTTAAACCACTGCGCTATATGAACTCTTCATAACTGTCTAATACCAAGATAATTGTTTCGCATCCCATTGTAGAGGCCATCTTAGTTGAGATCAGTTTTTGCGATCTGCTTTCCAACCGGTTGCGCCGGGAGATGTGATGCTGCGTATGTTACTGACAATAACTAAAATTAGGTATTCTTTACAATATCTGGGAATTTTATACATTGAAACGACTCAGATTGTGTGAAATTAATAAATTAATTAATCAAATAAATTAAACGATTTGAAAAATATTGATTAAAAAAACTATGTATATTTCAGACTAGTAACTTGACGAGATGCTGTTTTTAATATAACTTTTTATTTGTGAATCAATTGCAAACAGAAGTCGATCAGTTATAGATAAAGTACCAAACCGATTAAAAATGTGCACCTGAAGGTACGTACTCACAGCCACCAATGGACATTAGCAATACTAGGCTAGAGATATCACTACTGCGTTTCCAACCAGGAAGATAAGTAAAACATGAAAGGAATCTGCTGGTGCTATAGAGGTCAATAATGTAACCATTGGTCCCGAGACACCAAGAATGTATTTCTTGAGGCTGGTTAACGAAGAATAATGGGAAGGAGATTGACCGAAATAATGGGGTGAGTAGAGAAGGACAAAAGGTTTGAGCTGGAAAAAAATAATTATACACATTACCTTATAATGTCATCACTGTATAAAATATCTAGGTATTTTACAGAATGCCCAAATTGAACATGGTCGGTAACATAGACACACACATGTGTTTGTGTATTACTGTTATAATGTGGGAAAATGTTGGAAAGCTATCGCAGGCTGACTGGAGGATGCGTAACAAGAATTCGTTTTGTTACAGGTTTTATATGTTACTGCTGTTATAAAAATAATAATTAATGGATTGTAATACCTATTTCTCGTACTTGTATGTGTTATAATTGAATGTTTTACATTTTTAGTTAGATTTTTATATTTGAGTAGCCTGTTTATTCAGTGGTCAGTTAACATAACGAAGCTGGAGTTTGTGGGTTCGATTCCCATCCTATACATTTCTATGAATGCCAGGAATGCTTGTTCTATATCTAGATGTGATAGTTTTCTATATATACGTACATATGTATGTTTCATGTATGTATATTTATCACTTTTTTATGATCGTAAAAGTTTCTTTTAGGATCAGATATTCGTGAGTGAGTTATTCTGATATACATATTTTATTACTATTCTTATTTTGAACACTTTTTAAGTACTACACCGTCAGTTCAACAAGTCCATATGATCAACGGTCCTGAAAGAAGAAATAGCATATAACTCCTAAGGAGTTAATGTTCCGTAACAGTTATGGAGAATACTTAATGCAGCAAATTGTTGTTAATGAAACTAAACTAAATTATTAACTTATTAACTAAACTTAACTATTAATTAATGAAACTAAAAATGCTAAAACCATAACTCATATAAATTTACATTAAAACATTCACTACACGTCATGTACACAATATATTTAAAAATGTATGTATTGTATATAATTGTGCACTACTGCAATGACCATCAGTGCCACATTCAGAACATTTTCGATTTGTAGCTCTTTGTCTGGTAAACTATACAACATATTACTAGGTATTTTTAAAATGTACATTGTGTACCAATTATTGACTTAACTTTTCTGTACGCTTATAATGCGAATTACTTATATATAAGCATTTCTCAGTAACTGAATTATTGTTAAGTCAAGTAAGTAACGAAGAAACAATAAACTTTCTTAAACCATAATTTATCTGTCCCTTTTCCGACTAAATATACAGATGTAGTAAAATTCAAAGACAATAACATTTGAAATAGAATGCCTATTTAAAATTTAAAATTTATTTAGTAATGAGTTGAAGATACATTACAATTCCTTATTACTAATAACACATTCCTTATATATTATATTGAGCTATATCTCTTGTTAGAGCTATCCTAGTAATCTTCTTAAAATGTCTATGTCAGGAGATTCCGCTCTTCCTTCCTTCCTGTTAAAGATATTGTATATATTCTTATGTTTATATATAAAAATATATACTTATTAACATAGTACCTATATATAACTTTTTACTTATATTTTTATTTATATATTCACTTGTTTTATGCGATGGACACTAACACAACAAAATTATATAAGAATGGAAGATGCTTAAATAAGAGCATGGTTTAATTTTACTAAAAGTTCCATATAACAGTGCTTAAAGGAAGACATAAATATAAGGCGTTGTAGTATCTTGTACATAGGAAGTGAACTTTATTGACTGGCGTGATGGTCTAGTGCTTGGTAAAAATAACTACTGAGTATGGGGTCGTAAGTTCAATCCTCACCCAGCAGAAACATTTTTGTGATGAAATTTAATATATGATGACATTTATTTTTTATATTTATATTTATGTCACTTCTTAAAAGAAAAACAAAGAGCAAGACTTAATGTCTAATGGCATTGTCTACCAGTCAAACCTGGATGGATGCGGGAAAGCTTTTTATCACTTTTGTAACCACCAAGTGGTGGTGGCTTTAAAGCCGCCTAAAGGCTTCTTAGGCTTAAAAACTACCATCAGACGATAACATACGGCTTTGCGTGCTTATGGAAGCATAGAATTACTTATGAAAGTTTTGGTACTACGAGTCACTTACTTCGGGAAAATATTGTATGAAAACTCTCTCTTGAGAGTTTCTCATTGCAGCATACTCTAATATAGAAGGTATAGTATTTTATAGAAGGTAGTTTATAAGTGAAAATTTCTGTATCTTCCATCTTATGAAAATAAACAGTGATAATTTTTTTTAAATGAAAATTAAAGCGAAATTTACGTTTCCATGAAGAAATTTAACGCATATTTCAGATTTACAATAAAACAACAATGTCTCGATTGCTCAGTTATTTGAAGTTTACAAACAACATTGTCAGCTGGTACCGCTCAATTTGTGAGAGAGTTGAGCACACCAGGGCAACATGAGATCTGACGATGATGACAGAACAGTCCAGACTTCACATCGCTTGAACAGCTAGCCACTATAAAGTCAGCACGGTGCACTCTGGCAACGCGCCAGCGGCAATTAGCCGAGCAAAGCCGTGCATGCCGAAGTGACAAACAAATAAAGAATAAGGGTGAAAAGTCACACGGAACTCTGTCGTTTGACTTGTCAACGTAAATAAACTCTGTGGCATAGATTGACAGGATAAACTGTTTTTAGCAGGTAAGTAAAATGTATGAAATACTATTAGTAAAAAAATTGCTAAGTTAGGAATATGATACTTATTTTCGTCTTTTATTTCGACTAACTTCGTTGATCGTGGTGACGGCTAAGGACATATACAGATCACACACTCCAGAAAAATTTCAGTTATAAATAATTTTATTGTACAAACTAAAAAAAAGTTTTTTTGACAAGCGCTAAAATAAAAAAATTGTAATAAAAAAAAACAGACTTTATATGACTTCAGATCCTTCCAGCTGTGCGTGAGCAAATTAGGTTTTATTTTAATAGATACATTTTTCCAATCGATACTAATGAAAATGGATTGGATAAAAGTGTATATTTATAATTATATACGATCCACAGATCCACGAACAGTAGAAATCCTGCTTTATATTACTTAATACTAACTAAAACATCCTTTTCTAGTGAACAATAAGCCCATTGTCTATAATTGCGCAGGAGCTGCAAATATTACTAATTTAGTGAAGTGCGCCGGCATACAGTCTTGCTATAGCCGATGTGCCGGAATTAGTTGGCTATGCGCCAGCAATTAGCCGCGCAAAACGCTTGCACGCCGAATTGACAAACAAAAGAGTAAAGTTTACGAGTGAAAACGCCGTGCGACTCCGAGTAGTGAGTGTGCGAGAGTGTGATGTTGCGGTGTTGGTATGTCAGGCGTTTCCCCGTATTAAATTATTTGTCATTTAAGCCTTTCCTATCAAATAAATTATACATATATGTATTTAAAAGGATATAATATATGGTTTGAACGTTGAGATTTGTAGTGGAAAGTCCTGGGATCAAAACCCTGTGTGCACCTCTAATTTCCAAAATTTTATGTGCGTATTAAAAGTAAATTGTCACTTACAACTGTAAAGGAAAATATCAAACCAAATCTATCAGGAGGAGAAATCCTACGAAGACCTCGTGGGAGTACAGATTTTTTCACGAGTATTCTTCACCGTAGCAACTAATAATCAACTTCTGATATGCACATAACTTTGAAAATTAGAGGTGGGCGCCGGATTTGAACACTGGACCTCGCGTTTGAGAAACCACCATTCAAACTCCTAAGCTATCATTGCTTAGTCCAAGAAATCATTACTTATTTTTCTCAATAAATATTAACATTCTACAAGTAATACCTTACAAACAGAAGATATATAAAAAAATATTTTAGTTGAGAATTGAGAATGCTTTTGTGGACTAAAAACGTCACGATTTAATATTCAAGTCATATTATGATTTCCGTCCCCGAGACGGGTTGTTTGGTAAATAAGTACAGTTGTTTATTATGGCAGAAATAACAAATTGTAAAGGTTCGGTTAAACGATTTGTTGGACTGAGTATGTATGGGTGGCATTTGAGCACGTGTGAGTGGAGTCAACAAAACATCACTTTGTCAACAGAAGGCCGAAGGGTCATGTGAGCACACAGTCCCTTAAATAAGGATGAAATATTACGACTCAAATCATTCTGTTTGTTTATATTAATAAAATAGACTACTATTGAAGAAAAACATGAAGATATAAAATAAATAATGTTTATAGCTTAAACGAGAGTTCGAGTTCAATTTCTCGTTCAGGCATTGATGTGACACATAAATGGATGTTCTTGGGTCATGGATGCCGAATTATTTCTATTAAACGTGTATCTACGAAGCGGTCATGGGCTCGATTTCCCGTTGGGGCAGGCATTTTGTAACAGATGAATGTTTGTTCAAAGTTCATTAATGTTGCCGAAGTTTTCTGATAAACATCTTTGCAATTACGAAGCTAGTGGTCTGAGTTCTTCTGGGTTCAATGTTCGGTTGGAGGTAGACATATTGTGTCAGATAAACGATTTTTCCTGGGTTATAGGTATTATTTGTGCTGTCCGTGCCACGAGTTACTGAAAGAATATTGGCAAAAGGTGTTAAAAGTAAAAATGGATTTTAATAGGAGTAATATAAGCGGTCAAAGCCCGTCACTTTGTCTCCATTATAAACGATCGAAGCAGTTAAGCAACAACCTAGTCGGTAGGAGGATGGGTGGCGGCAAGTGGTAAAAATTTCACGAGCGCTTCCGTGCCTCATAGTGCACGTAAAGCTGTCGCTCCCGGTTGATATTGTTAAATAGCATTCGTTTAACCACGTCGGAGGCCTTTGGACGGTATAAAATTTCCGCCACTAACCCCTCCACCAATCCGTATTAGAGCAGCGTGGTGGAGCATGCTCCAGCCTCCTCAGTATACGAAGAGACCCGTGTTTCGTAGCAGGCCATCATGGGTTTAAACGAAGTAATTTCAAAGTTTTAATTGCATTAAGGCCAGTACATTCTAAGCTTCATAAATGTTTGAATCAAGTCGTGTGTGCTTCTCCCGGAAATTGAACTGGAGCCTTTGACGCGCCAGTCAATGTTGGGATAACGCTAATTGGTTAACTAGTTCAAAGACAAAGGAGGTCAAACAGTCTGTTAACTGCTAAAACAGAATATATTGATGTAAACACTTGTGTTAAATTGTGTCATACTCTTACGTAGGTATACAGTAATTAACATAAGTATTTGAGATGTGATGTAAAAAATATTGATATAATTTGAAGACAATAAAAAATTAAAAAAAGAAAAAAAATATGTCTTTTAGAGAGACCTAAAATAAAAACTAAAGTCATTATATTATTAATTTAAACAACTCACAGATAACATGAGCCAAAAATTGGGCAAAACAAGGCTTTAAAAAAAAACTGAATTTGGGTGCTCATACCACCCGCGAATATTACTCACACGGAATTATTGAGTATGTTTGATATTAATAAACGCTTAATGTTTATACTGTTAAACGTTACTAGTGTAGTAATAAAGAAGGAAAGCGAATAGGATTCAATCCACATCAAGGTTAAAAGTGATTTCATAGCATGAAAATTATTTTAAACATAAATTTAATTAATCAATTCAATCAATCAACTCTTCATTATCAATTAAAAACGATCAAGTAATTAGCGATAAAAAATATTTTTTATTTGAATTTTTTTAATCGAGTGATGGTAATGGTGTTTAAAATAATTGATTTGTAATGAAATCACTTTGATATTGATGTGGATTGAATCCTTTCGGCTTAAGTACGTCTTATTAAATTTATGAACATTTAAACATGCCATCACTATTTACAATTAGAATTTATATAAAGTCAGTAAAACGATCACAACCCTTGCTTTCGTCACGAATCAATTTCTTCAATTAATTCAACACCACACATCAAATTAAAAGTAATTTGATACTTAAAGAAATTCTCATCAAAAAGTTTTCTCTGAATCAAACTTTTCGCTTGAAATACAACCGGATTGAGAATTGGAAACTGAACCAGCCAATATACGGCTAAGCATCGCTTGGAAGACTTTGCAATAAAATCTTGTTTGAAAGTTATACGCCTTTTCCAGAACATCGTTAGCAAACAGCAGAATGCTGGTATATCTTTATCAATAAATGAGTGGATTTTGCATCTAATGGATAGAAGTGTCCACGAGCTGGTAGACATTCAGAATATCAATAACATCACAGATTTGTTGTTGTGTGATATAAAATAAAATGTCTCAGGCCAAATCACACGGCCATCTGTTCCCAAACTCAATATTACCTTGTACTATGGTGACCTGATAACTGAACATACATATATTTTTACAAACATTATTTAACTTGCAGTGTATGTTTGTATATTAGTATGTTAGCATATTTGTCTGTTACGAGTCAAACCTTGCATAATTAATTAATCCATTGATTTTGGAAACGAACAAAAAATAACATCTTAAGAATTTTTTATTCTATTACTTTTATCCTGTGATTTCACTCGAACTGCGTTTTGTTAAAAAGTTATTCCAGATTAAACTATCTCTGTGTCAAATTTCATTCCGATCCGTTCAGTACTTTAGCGTAACAAAAACCCATCCATCCTTACAAAATTTCGCATCTATAATATGAGTACGACAAGTAAAACCTAGTGTCGGCCAGTATGTCAAAACATAAAACTATGTCAGAGAAAACGCGTTACTAGCGCCATTTGTATTTTCTCGTGAAATGGAGTCACAGAAAATGTAAAATATTCTTGTTATGTAATAAGTACATTAACATACATATAACACGAGACGGCATGTTATTTCTATTGTTCCCTAAACCATGGGTCGGCAACATTTTTTATATTGGTGCGCTACATTTGGTGCTATGAATAGACGGTTTGCGCGGGCCGCACCGCAGAGGCGTACGGGCCGCATGTAGCCCGCGGGCCGTGGATATTTGACCCCTGCCTAGACTTGGCTTTGAAAAGTGAGTCATTTTAGGTCCTTTTTAGCACTCCTACGTCACCTATACTACTCCGCCTTTGTCGTCATTAAGTATAAATAGTTATTATTGTGATTTTCCAGATTTGAATACAAGTTGAGATATGTATACTACACAATATATATTATAAAGCGGAAAGATTTGGCTGTTTGTTTGTTTAAGGATATTCTCCTTAAACTACTAAGCCGATTTGAAAAATTCTTGGGCCATTAGAATCCTACATTATCGTTGATAAACATAGGTCGTAACAAATTTTCCAAAACATTAGGAGTCTGTGCAAAATGTTCTATAATGTAATCCAGGGTGTGAAGAAAAGTACCAACTAATATTCTTATATAGCTGATATTGTGGAAATTATTGACAATAGAGAAATGTCATAATACTAAAGTTTTATAGAGGACATTAATATCAAAAATCAAGTCTGCGTTTTCATGTGACTGTCACAGTTATGTCACAATAAGTACTTTTTTCTGGTTACTGGCTCTTCCGAAGCGACGCGAGGTCAGTTTCTAGTCACCAAAAAAAAGTCTTAAAAAGCTTCACCATATTAATCACTTAGCATTTGAACCACACAAAATATTTGCAAAACCCATAACACTTTGCGCCAAATGTTTATTTTCACTCGAGTTTCAAATAACTGGTTTTTTAGGAAAATTCTGGAAAATTTACAGCTGCACTTTGACGCACAATAACTCAACTTGTCGCTTCACTGACTCCCGCGTTTGACATGCGACAGGCCATGGTGCTGGTATGCTTAATTTAAAGGGAAAATCTAGTTGGGGAAATTTGCTGTGGTTTATTATTTGCTAAAAATTTTGTAGCAGTTACAGCGCAGTGTCTTTTGAACGGAAAATTTCAAATTCTGTGGCACGTATCCTTAAATTTCAAAGTTATGTCCGCATCAGAAGTTGATTATCACTTGCTACGGTGGAGAAAATCGTCGTGAAGAAACCTGTACTCCTCAGAGTTCCTCATAAAGTTTTCAAACGTGTGTGAAGTCCACCAATCCTTACTTGGTCAGCGACTCCAGCCTGTATCCCTCGCATCGTGAGTGGAAACCTGAGTCCAGTAGTGGATCAGTTATAGATTGAAATGATGAAAGAACACTCATGGTCTTTTTTGGATTAAATTTCCACCAGTGTGGAGTATAATCTACACCACCACATATGATAAAAGGAGAGTCATGCCGGTCAGGGGGAGCGTTACGGCTTGCAATGGTAATATCTCGAATCTTGAACATAGATGTCTGCCAGCCAATGTACAGTACCTTTTCACGCCTAATCCACTGAACCCAATTTGATGAAACTTGGCACAAAGGTTGACTAGAACTTGAGGAATCACACAGTCTACTTGTTTTTGCCCAAAAGGGCTTAAAATAGAGGCTTAAAGTGCTACATTATCGAAGGTATATAATTGTAAGGGTATTGTACTTATGTACAAAGTAGATGTGTTGTTGGCTGTGGGGGGATGATAAAGGGAGTGAAAGGTGGGTAGGGGTGGTGCACCACGCGGGTAGTAAATGAAAAAGCTAGTACTTTATATTATAAATAAATATATTTGTTCACATACCTTTCATTTCTCCCAGACACACTAAGTAGGTTTAAACTCCAGTTATAAATTCTCTGTATCAATACTAGTTCTTAAAATTCATTATTTCGGCACTGATGACTCTCAGTAAAAATAATAAAGCAGCGTCTACGATAACAAAAACGGAGCCAACGGGAGCAGAAGTTTTAATAATGATTTATATGGTGATGTAGAAGGCACATTAAATCCATAAAGATAAATTAATGTCGTTGTTCACAACGATACGTACCTACGTACGATGTTCGTAATGATTTGCAAATGACTTGTCTCACCGTTACTGGCCAGCGATAAACTAGGTTTAACGTCATAAAAATATTTAACTTCTGCAGTGTTGCTGTATTCTTCCCGATAAATTAGGTTTGAGTGAAATTTAAGACTGAATAATAACTAAAATTTATTAATTTATTTATATTAATTTAAGACCTAAGGTCTGATCGATAAAGTATTTCTACGTCTTATGTAATTGTGCGTATATGATTAGTTAGCTATAAAAACCAATGAGTAAACGAATGGATTAGTGAACTAATGAACGAACGGTTAAAGAACGAACAAATTACTTAATTAATGGTTCAATTACGATTACGCAATGGATGATCGAATGAAAGAATACTTGAAAGACGGTATCGATATATCATTATACAAAACCATCCAGTGAGCAGCACGAACTTTTTATGTAGATTTAATAAAACATGAGTGAGTTGGTGGCGGGTAAAGATTTACTGGATTATCAAAAAATGGCATAGGTTAAATGGAATCTCAATTATAAATGCAACTTTATATGACTGAGATTTCTTTCATAGAAAGAAGCATGTGGTCCAACAGACGTAGACGTATTAGAATCCACATCGGACACTTTCTTTGCCAAAGAGATACAAATAAACCCATTGATGATCCTCTACTGAGCACGCGCCTTTCTTCATGCTGAGGAGGTCTAGAGCATTACTCTATCACAATATCCCAATGTAGCAGCAATGCATGGCAGCAACAATCAGCACTAACTGCTTTACGTCCCCTCTGAAACACGGAAGCGTTCAGCCACAAGCGGTCACCCATCCACGCTACCCTATGTTTTTAGACTAATAACATCGTGGATACTAAACATTTTAATGCAAACGGGTACTCACGATCTCTGTATTATTTTTACCTTTAAACCTTATTTACATTTTAGGTAAGCTGATTTACATTTTAGGTAACCTTATTTACATTTTAGGTAACTTTATTTACCTTTTAAGTATGGGATCTGTTTATTATTCTACCTGATTGGATGGATGGATTAAAAAATGGATTAAAAAACAGTACCCTATGTTATTTCATCGCTTATCGTACACCCCATGAATATAGGTAAAGTGTTAAAACAACAGGAAAAGTTGAAAAGTTGCGAGCGAATCCCAAATAATTTGAATGAAAATGATTTAGCCTATTTAGAATCGTTTGCGCATTTCGTCTTTTGTTTTCCTACCATTAACAACAATACTGTTTCGTTAATGAATTAAAGGTTTGCTTTTGTTATTATTTTCTCTTGTAAATACGAAATTCTAATTGAGATTTAGTATGTATCATGAAAATAAAATTCTGTATATGCGATCTGAGTTGAAGTGCGATAAAGAGAAAACCATTGCTGAGCGCGGGTTTTCTCGTCTTACTACGCTTAAAGCATATTCTGCAGGGAGGGTTAGTGGCCAACCCAAGGAATGGAAGTTTTTTTATGTTTTCTGAAGGGCTCCGTTGTGGCATATCGATTGCTATCTATACCAGCCGGTACTGACGCCTCTACGTGCCCTTTGAGGTACGGAAATACTCATGAAATTTTTGCCATAAGCGGTCACCCATCGTACTACCGACCGCGCCCGCTGTTGCTTAACTTTTTCGCCTACAAACCTACGAACGTTTCGCTGTCTAACTCTCTGACTCTAGTAATATTGTTAATTATCCCAGCTATTACGCAGAATCTGAGAATGAAACCCAGCACATAATTATGCCACTGACGGTACACTGGAATTCGATCACAGCAGTAATCTACAATAAAGACTTAATTAGAAGGAGACAAAGGGCGGAAAATTGAAACAAAACGCAACAAACTGAATAATGTCTTATCTTACTATTTATAACTGCAAATTTAACTTGTTCACTTTGTTCTTAACAAATTCTAAATAAGCATGTATATATTTAACAATTGCAGAAGTATAATGTTACATTCTGCCCACGGCTCCGCTTTATGTTACCAATGTTGATAATATGTAAGTAGCCTATGTAACTCCAGATTATCAACTATCTCCACGTTAAAAAAACACGTCATTCCATCGCGGCATCGTTCCGTTTCGACGTGAAAGACGAACAAGTATAACTTAATAATATTAGTTTAAATATTATTTTAGATTTGCCAACAACAATATTACATACAATCTTTGATGCTTTAGCCTCTACAATAATTGAAACCACGACATTTATTGCTGCTGATAATCTAAACTGCAATGGACGGGTGCGCGACAACCCTAATGAAACGAAAGCGTAATGTGGATTGGCCACAAACGCGACGCAGCTTGTTGTACAAGCAATAACGTGGATTGCAAAGGTCTCGTTCTCGTAATAGGCCGCGCTGTTATCGCCTCTCATTGCCGAGTAACTACTGTCACAATCGTGATTTATAACCTGCTGTTGGAAATGTAAGTAAAATGAATGAATGAAATAATAAGTAAAATAAATGAATAATTTGGACAACTTAACTTTCTTGCAATTATTTAACTTATTTTCTTTTAGACGTATAATATGATTTACGTGTTTCTTAACAAGTTCAGATGTATTTAAATCTTTAACAATGTGTACTATACATTCCCTACTCTTTTATGTATAACTGTGTACCATAAAAACGATTCTTATATTTTTTTTATACAAAACAATATCGTTTTTTTGTAAATGTTTCCTGTCCCTTCTATTAAGTTTTTCATTCTACAAACACTGTTTTTTTTGCACAACATTAGCTAAAGCAAGCGACTATGATGACGGCGATTGTGTTTTAGGATTGAATAAATCCAAAACACTCGGCTAACTGACCCCAAACTAAGAGTTAGGTTGTTCTACGATGATCAGAATCTGACAAAAATACACATTTATTTTTAAGTACATACTTATATTTACAACCAGACATACAGAGCAAACATTCTTGCTCATCATAGCGAAGTATGACCTGGTATATTTACAACCAGACACAGAACAAACATTCCTGCTCATCATAGCGAAGTATGACCTGGGTAGGAATCGAACCCTCGACTTTCGGTGCAGCAGTCAGGTTCACTAACCACCAAACCAACCAGCCTTTATGGTTTCAGCATGTTTTTCTCCATTTTAGTACTTACTCGTATTTGCTTGAAAAGGTAGGCAAAATCATTAGGGTTGAACTTAAGTCACTATTTTACTAAATTTGTTTGTAATAAGATTTTACAAGTTATATTATTGATACTATATTGTCATATTTATTTACTTCCGTAGAATTTGAATTTGAAATTCAATACTCAATACAATTAATCCACTTTAAAGAATAGTTCATAGGTGACCAAGGCGTAACGTCCATTAGTCGACGAAAATAAACGAAAAAGGACACAGAAATATCGTAATTTTAGCAAAAGCAAGAATTTCAAGCGGCAAAAACAACAACAGAGAAACGTTGATATAAGCGGTGATTCTCACTGCAATCCACCCAACCTTTTTTAGTTCATCAAAAATGCAAAACTTCATGAAAATGTATGCAATTCGGTGGTATCCTCCAGAATTCGTCGTCGGAAAAATTTGCGAGGTCGTTTGCGATGCAAATGAACTGGAATACTTCATCCCTATTGGGAATACTTTTTAATTTCTATAACTTATTATCGGTGACTTCTCTCAGAGATATGTCATTCTCAGTTTGAAGACATGTACATTTTTGTATCGTAGGTACATTCATAGTCATAGCTAACCGTTTCATCCTTGGTCTCTCAAACTGGTGATACTGGTTTAATATAATATAATGTTTGTCCTTTTTTCCACGTTAACGAACATTACAAATTAATGTGCTGTCAGAAAATTATCATTTCCATCACCAAGATTGAAAATACCGTCTCGGTGAGAGAGATTTCCCTCCAAGCAAAGCTTTGAATATATGAACAGATACCAGGAGTAGAAAACGTACATATGTAATAAGTTAAAAACTAGATTACACAATATTAACCAGTTACACATTGTAGAGAGTTTATGTGCTTAATTTTTACTACTTTTGTATAATTAATAACAACATTTTGAACTCTGTTCGAATACTAATAAAGAATTATTATTTTCCCAACAAAATCTTAAAAATATAACCGACTTAATTTTTGTTGACTTAATAACCACTTTTTCAAATAAATAATGATATTTTATGCTGTGTTATAGGTACTCACGATGTTTTTTATAATTTTGTGAGTACCCGTAACACAGCATAATGCACATCGTCCACGATGACTCG
>DWJZ01005476.1:0-14014 GCA_018249125.1 Asbolis capucinus | reverse complement strand
TACAGAATATATCAAATTTAATCTTTAAAAGCCTGTGTTGAAAAGTTATGATTTTGCACTATGGCCCCTATTGGAGACATCGATGTCTGTCATCGATGCTTTTAAATCGTCAACGTCGAAAACAACATTCCAATATAGAAGAGCTTATCGATAGGTAATTATTGTAAGTAGTCGGTTAGTTGTTTCGTTTGTCTGTCCGTCAGTCTGGCGGTGGAGGGGGCGGGGGTTGTAAGGAATTAACGATACATGGACTCGTTAAAAACTTGTGTTTATAGTAAAGTGCATACGATTAAATTGATCGTCTAAGAATATTTTAGAGACCGGTTGGAAGTAGAGTATACGTGAGCGAACACAGCTTCTGAAAAAGGGAGGTTAGACAGTTTTCTAGATTTAATTCCTAAAATATGTAAAATATTTTTTCCATGTTAGAAAACTTTTAATTATAATATGTAATGTATCTCAGTTCATTAATTTCCATATCCAAATTATTATTTTTATCCAGTATTATAAAAAGACAGTGTAATGTGTTGTATGTGAGTTAAGTTTGTTGTGAAGCTGCGGCGGGTGGATGTTAGAGCCATGTATCACCGTTCGTGTAACGTAGCGTAGTTGCCACGCGGCCGCTCGGTAGTCACTGCTCGCATCACGGTTTATTACGACGATGTTTCTATACTGTTACTATAGGACACGTGTTTGTTTGTCAAATCAAAACATATCGTATACAATTGCTGATGAATGCTCAGCTTCTTTCGGCAGAAGTCCAGGTTGGGCAAGCTAGATTTTTTATGTAGATTAAATAGTGTAATGCGACGCAAAATTACCATATATATATATATAATATGGGTAAAGCGGGATGCCTACGCATTAAGGACCTTTTTACACGACGCGTGGACGGGATGTTGTGTAAAAAATAGTATGAAGAACTTCGAGTATCTATGTATACATTTTTTATCCTCGCAACGCCCTTTGTTGACCTAGCCTGACTTTTGAAGGCCCTAAACCGTGATGTGTAGCTCTGCCGGCGGTCGGTAGCGAGTAGCGACTAGCGGATGCACTTGTGAATGACAATAAAGCGACTCTGATCAAATGTAGTTTATATTATTCTACTTCCTCTCCTCCTCGTTTCCGCCCTAGAATAGTGACACAGCTTTACTTCACGCTCCTGAAGAGTGTAAAGCAGTGGTTCTTAACCTTTCAGTGGTGTGCGACTATTTGACAAAATGTATGTAAGGGGTTTACAATTTGCCTTATATAATTTTATTCTCATAATGTTTGAACAGCTCTAATGACTAAGCAGGGCACTTGCGAAACAAGAATTCTCGAGTTTGATTCCCGAACGAGGCAAGCATGAATATGACCACAGGGAATCATAGTCTTCCTGGAGTACGTTCTGTAGAGTAAGATTTTCGTATATCTACAGTTTGCTGCCTGGGAGAAAAAGGCTAAAAAGCGCTCGCCGGCCGTTCCAGTTGACAAAATAAAACGCACACTCATTTCTAATTAATTACTTTTATTAAAACATATTAAAAGCATCTATAACCTTTGCCTTAAATCTCGATAATACAATTAGGCAAAAATTAACATAATTCCGCATCGAGCGCGGCCCAAGCTATCACAGTTCCTCGAACGTCATCCTCCGTGTCTCACCGAGATTATTGAAACAGCGGCACTCGCAGCCGCCACTAGATATGTTACACGCCACTACACATCATTTTAATACGGGTACTCACGATAAATGTTTTCCATTTTGACCGCATCAATCATGACCACGGCTGAAATAAGGCTCTAAGTAGCTCTTGACATTTGACATACTTTTATCTACTTTGAGTTTTGTATCAAATTACGAAACACTAATAACATCTTGCCTTTAGACTTTTTGGAATATACGTAAACTCACCCCTATTTGAGATAGTTGTCACATCAGAGCAAGAAGCATATATCGTGAGTGCCCATAACAACATAATGTACACAGTCCTCGATGAGTTAAGTTTGAAAATCAAATCTCTTGCTTTCAGTTTAACTGAAAACATTACCATACCTACTCTGATATTATGCAACTAAGACATCAATAATAATAAAAAGCAATTCACACAAAGCCGGTAATGTTGCAAGTATAGTCTCCTGTATCGCACTCAGATATTATTCTTGGAGACAGACCGTGCTCCGGAAAACATTGTGGTTTCGACAAATCACATACAATTACTGCTGTCCTTCCCGAATATAACCAATATTTTTTTAAGTTTAAATTTAACTTAAATTGTATGCTACATTCTTATATTCGGGAATTTTATATCACATATTGGATTGGAGTTGTTTCAAAAATAATTTCAATAAGTTAAGTCTCAAAAATTCAAACGATACAACCTTTCCACGACCACTTCTCATCTAATATAAAATTACAATTTATACTTAACTTAAACATTAAAAGATTACTGAAAATACAATACAATGAGCAGAGGAAACATCCCAAAGTGGAAAATGCTTAGATAAAAGTGTTCTTAAAGTGTTAACATTAAAATATGTTCTTTAAAAATTGTTATACTACACCAAGACAAAAGTTCCACCAGAACAAAGACTAGAAAACACAAACTTACAGCTACCAAGACATTACAACATTCCATTGCGTAACACTTTTAACAACATACAAAAACTTAAAATATACACTCGTATCATACTCCAATCTTATGCCAACAACATTAGTTTAACTCCAAAGTGTTACACAAACATAATAAAATTAATAATAGTCTTATCCTACTTTTTGTGATATAAAAACTGATTTCTGCCAGATCACGCAGATATTTCAAATAATTCTCAATTAAAAAAATCTTATTACTGTTCTCTTCATAAAACTACAATATCGAAAACAGAAAACACAAAGGTCATAACTCTGATGTAATTACAGCAAAGAACAATAAGGTCGTAAATCTAGTATAATTACGTAAGACTTACGCCCTTATTATTTTGCGTCGTCGATACTGGGCTGTACATACATAATGTGATATAATTAAAGAATGCTGCGAATGACTTTGATTATTTAATATATTATTTTGTCTTATATTTATGATAAACTGATATTCTTAGAATAAAAATGTTCAACACTACAGCCATGACCCACACTTGGACCGCTTCTAGAAGGTCGATCGGCGCGCAAAATATTACGTTTAATGCAAAGAAGTAAGAATAGCACAGAAGAGCGTGAAGCGTGCTGTCACCAACTGCCTAGTGTACGTTGAATGCAGAAAAAAAGCACTTTCATACAGACACCGACAAACATACGGCTATCTGACGGGTACTCATGTGTAACTTTTACCGCTGGTATTTCGTCTCAGTTGGGCGATTCAACACACTTCAGCCGTGACGGTGATCCGTGCAGCTGAGTCGAAATATCGACGTGAAAACATCGTGAGTACTCATAACATAGAAAGTAGATAGTTGCTACAGTCCACGGGTCGAGTTCAAAATGACCAAATAGACATCGTCTGTTTTTCACATCCGTCCAAATCTTGTAAACAATTTTTGAGTCAAAGCAATATTTAATAAGTTGACTTTTACATTATTTTTCCATCTTATTATAAAACTTACATATTGTAACATTGAAAAGTTGTTACGGCCGAATTTATTACTGTAAGATTGTCATTCATAGTTAGATTACAAAATTCGTATGGACTAGAAAAACAGACCATAGAAAGAAATCGACTGCACAACACGTTGAAAAACTAGCACTTATACTTAAGTCCGCACTATATCGATATTAGCTCTCCTTAGAAGACGCTTGTAACACACTTCACACTGAATGCAGGAAGGGGGCGCGGCGGTTCCACACCCTCCTGCGGATCTTGGCGCAGTAGTCGCGGGGGCGGGGCCGGCGGTGACGTCAGTCGTCGTACCGCTCGGCGGCCTCCGTAGCGGTCTCGGCGGGCGGCAACGCGCGCCGGGAGGACTCGCTGCCCCCCTCGGACGGAGGGGAAGGAGTGCGCGCGCGGCCCTCTGCCCTCGCCGGGTTAGCTGTATCGTCATCGATTGGGTCGCTTGCTGTCAGAAAGAAGATTTGCATTAAAAGCTATATATTTTATTATATATATTTTCATATTATTATACATTGTACATGCTGTATTCAGACAAATATGATGTTGTCAACACATTTGTTTGTTACCACCTTATATTATATACGATGTTTGAAACAATAAAGAATTTTGAATTATGAAGGTGAGTCCGTCGGAGTGAAGGTGCAAACAAAATATCGGAGTGAAGGTGCAAACAAAATATTTTTCCGAAAATTACTCTTCTGTGCTAGAACAAAGCATGGAAATATTAATTCAATATAAACTTCATTAGCAAATCACATCACAGAAGAAGTTGAAGTTTCATCAGTGTGGGGTGTGATGGTTGTTGTGGTAACGAGGTTTGTGTAGTGGTAGTTTAACCAATGGTAATGGTAAAGGTGATGATGGCGGTGATAATGATGATGTTGGTGATAATAGCGAGACACTCACGGTCAGCGGGGCGCTGCTTCTTGGCGGCGGGGTCATCCTCCACCTGCGCCGGACACTCGAGGTGCACCAGATGGAACACCTGAAAGGGTTGCAATAGAGGATGAAAATTTACATTAAAGTTCGTCATCAACGAAAATAAAAAAGTATTAGCCTTTTTGATGCTTTGACGAAATTGCTTTTTTTGAAAAGTTACTTGTTACAAATAAATTATAAATGTCTATTCCGTCTCATCCATACAAAATTAGTAAACAAACCAGTGGATGACAATGTCACACAAGCATTACATGTTTACATATATTGGTTCACAATAACTTTTCACTGAAAAGAATCAACTTACAAAGTAGTTTTAACACAAAAATTATTTACAAAACTTGTACGCATGAGATACATGTACTAAACATGTATAAACTGAGGAATACCTCATTGACGGAGTTGTTGGTACCGACCACCCGGATGATGGAGACGGGGCGAGGGGAGAAGTAGATCACCTGCCACGACCTGCAAACAATTGTACTTCATCAGTTAAACAAAATAATTGCAATACAAATATTCTTAATAACATAATAATCATCCTTAACAAGGCCACTTGTATCAATAGTAACTCATCCGCAAATCATGCTTTTGTGCTTCGAAGGACATGTAAAGTCAAAGTCTCTGTCGCTAGATAACAGTCGTCATATCTTGTCGATTGGTTCGCCAGTAACCCCTGAACCAATCCGTATGAAGTCTCTCCTTGGCTCCTGTCGAAGGAGCCTCAGGAGAAGGAAAGTGTATTCAGTCGTGGATTATAAAATATTGGAGCCTTTAAAGGTGCTTTATAGTCTACCTGCAAGCATCACGCGTATGATCGGCGACGGTGTCCCAGTGCCAGTAGTTGAGTGAGACTTCGACGTAGTACGAGTAGTGGCGGTAGTCGCAGTCCCAGAGCAGCAGCCGGATCGAGGAGAGCAGGTAGGGCTGGGCCAGCTGGACTACGATGGCGCCCGAGCCCAGCTGGTGGCAGGTGTAACCCTGCTCCCAGTCGTAATGTTCCGTGTCGCCGTTCAGGAGTGCGTTGCGGGAACGGCTGACATGAAACATATATTTTAATATATATTTTAATGTTGTTAATGTATATTTATATGAATTGTACTACAAGATTAAACTTTTAATAGGAATATTTTTGCGACAAGTTGTGACGTCATGACCGAACCGATATCGATTTAGATTTGGATTGATTTGAAACCGATATATAGTTGTAATCCTGTTTCAAAGTCCTGGTAAAAATGGTGTAAATAGTGACCTGATGCCTTCAATGACGACAGCGGAGAGGTCGACGGTGGCGACGTTGTGCAGCGGCTTCACGAGCCCGTCGCACAGCGGCGGCACGCGGGCCGTGTGCAGCGCCTCCAGCGACACCGCATGGAACACCTGCACACACGCACACACACATGTATTATTTTGTTATTTGTAGGTTACTTGTTCGAACTACACTGGACGTAGGTACAAGTGAAAATGGACCACACTTAAAACCAGTAGTTGTGGATTATTTATTTTTATATGTCGTTGTCTATTTTCATAACACGTATCAAATTTAGCGTCGAAATCAATGTTTCTTTCTAAAATATATCTTTATAGCTCAATGGTGAAAGGTTAAATTGATTGAAGTTACAATGTCACAGTGATTTTTCACTGTTATTTTTTTTTAACTGGATTCCAGTCACTGACATCGTAAAATAACAGTTTATACCATGTGTACCTTATTAACAGTGTTGCTGGTGCCGACGATCTTGATGTACTGGACGACGCGCGGCTCGAAGTACAGGTTCTGCCAGGAGCGGCAGAAGTAGTTGCTGTGGTCGATAACACGCACCCAGTCCTTCTGGTCTACTGACACCTCAATGTAGTACGCGTAAGACCTAACAACGCATGAGATAAGAAACCAGAGTTTCAGTTTCGATTATAACGCCATCTTTTTTTGGACTTGAACTATATTTGTACATAATATTGTATCTAAACAGGTACCACTATGATTGCAACCCATAACCCACTGCTGGGCTTCATGTCTCCTCTCAATGAGAGGGATACAGGCCATAGTCCACCTCGTTCGCCTATTCTTGGGAATTCTTGGAAATACTATTTAGGTTAAATTCCAAAAGATACTTCAGTGATGGGTCATTATTTACAAACAATTGAACGACATTCAGTCTGATATCTAGTGAGTGATTGAGTCGGTACAATTATTTGTCTGAAAAAACTTGACTTCTACCAAATGATCGCCCGCCACTGAGCACGGGTCTCTGCTCATACTGAGGAGGCCTAGAGCGGAGATGCGGATTGGTGGAGGGGTAGTGGCCAACCCAAGTGTGGGAAGTTTTTATGCCACCCGAAGGCCTCCAACAAGGTTTAACGATTGAAATCTAACGATAACAATCGGAACCGACGGCTTCGAAGCACGGGAACGTTCGTGAAATTTAACTCCTATTGACCGCGCCCGCTGTTGCTTAAATTATTCGATCGCTTTCAACCGAAACAAGCTGCCGAAGAAACTTGAATAGTGATGATACTCCGTACACTAGGCTCCACCATACCTATTATCGCGGTCCCAGAGCAGCAGCCGCAGATGGTTGATGATGGTGGTGGCGGCGAGGCGCACCACGATGCCGGGGTTGTCGGCCGCGTCCGAGATGGTGTGCCGCGTGTACCCGCGTTCCATGTCGTACGTCTCCGTGTCGCCGTCAAGCAGAGCCGACTTCATGTCGCCGCAGATCACGCGCGCGCCGCGCTTCGGAGTCGCCACGTTCTCCTCCGGCACTGTGTTACGACACTTCGTTACAAATAAGTCATCAATAATACTGTTCCACTACTTATTTTAATGGCGTTCCGCATAGGATTGGAACAAATTATCTGCATCCGTATTTCCACCCGAGTACGATATGTCTCTTCAAGACAAGAGCGAATAGGTTTCTTCTAAGTTAATGCGTTTTAATATCTACGGCTACATCGCCGCTTACCACCAGGTGGGATTGTAGACAAGTATTCACTTATAATATGTAAAAAAAAGAAAGAATATTTAAAAAAATCGAAATTACTCATACCACGGTCAGGTGGCGCAAATGAATTAGGCAAATTATCAAAACGTGCAATACCAGTGGGTGGCCACTGGCATTGCATTACACTTTTTATAACAAAGGAACTTGGAGAAAAATACGAGCTTCCACTCTACGATCAACAATTAGCTAGATACTACCTCACATACAAAATCAAAGCTAAACTCTGTTCACGTTACTACTCCTGACACTTGAGAAAGGAGAATTTTAATTCTATGTAACACGTCATAAAATCAAACTTAAGTGAGGACAAACTTTTCATTCTGGTTCTTAAGGATGAATGCATCAAATTAATCATAAATTATGTTGCTGATGATGATGAAGTACTCACGCAGCAGGCCGCGATGTCGCAGGTCGGTGCTCTTGGTCTGCGTCTTCTCCTGTATAGCATCCAGCAGCATGTCTGGCGTCACGAGCGAGAACGGCCGCACCACCGTCAGCAGCTCCTCCAGGCTCATCAGCGTCAGCCGCACACATTTCAGGATCTTCTCCTGTAATTCATTCATCATCTTCCTAATACCCTAGTATCATCGTCTTAATGCTATACTTAAAGTCGTCAACGGTCACTTAAATCAACATTATGTAAATAAGTGAAGATAAGCGTTGAACTATTTTCGGTAAAGAAAAAATATGGATATAAATATTCTTTTTCAATTATTTATATTATAATTAGATACAAAATTCTAACGCAAAATATATTGAAAGTTTTCCTTGACTGCCTGTTTTATTTTGACACTAGTTTCCACCGCCGCTGCAGCTTTGCCCGCATTGTAGACATCTGGGTACAATGATAAAAAGTAGCGTATGTACTATTTCAGACTGTAATCTATCACTGTGCCAAATTTAATTCTGATCTGATCAGTAGTTTTTGTTTTAAGTAACAAACATTTATCCATCCATCATCATAAACTTTGGCTTTTATAATACTAGTGCAACTAGTGCAAAGGGGTGGTCATACCTGCATCAAGCCACCGTCAGCCTTCACCCATTGCTGGTTAGCATTGAACCAGTTGCACACCGCTTTGAAGATGTCCACTTCCGGCGAGAAGAACGAGTCCCTCTCAAGAAGACCTTGCAGTGCTTCCTGGAAAATTCACAATACTCTCGATAGTCATTTGAAATCAACAAACGTGGGAGCGAACATTTTTAACACCGACATGAAACACGACTTCGCGTTAGTTTCACATGCACAAAAACCTTTGAACTTTGATCTGTTGTTAAACAGACACCGAACGGTAAAGACGACTTGTTTGTTCAAACATGTAACAGTAGTATCCGTGTGCCCGTGTCACACATGTGAACACACACGTTATTTGGTCACATGTCTGGCACTCGTATAGAATAATGTTCTGAAAATCACTACAAATTCCCTATTAGTCAATATAAAATCATAAAATTTATTCAAGAATTCTGATGGTAGGATTAAATAATTTGCTACATCTAAATGGGGAGCAAGCTTGAATATTAAGATTGAAGTGAAATACTCACAACAGATAGCTGCAAGAAAGAGTCATGCTGGAGCACCTCGGAGGCATTCCTGTCCAGGAAATTGTAGCAGTAGTCCATGAGCGCGTCCAGTCCGTACAACCTGCCAATCATTTTATTTTAATTCCCATACCACTAGTGTTTCGAATGTTTTAATATTTTTCCTTTCTATAAATTAGTATTTGATCACTATCCCACCTGATGGTTAGCGGCGAAGTGGTCTTAGATGTTGAAGCGCACTAATTTAGTAATAGCCTATTTACTCTTGCCTTAAATACACGCACATTGTAATCGAACAGAACACGCTGCAACTTATTCCAATCATTCGCGATATTCCTTAATTCATAAACTTTTCGGTTATGGTTTATAAATCCCAATAAAACTCAGATATAATTTCCAGAAACAAAACGAGGTAGGCCTTACCTAGCGGCATCAAGCACGGCGCAAACGTTCCTCAAAGCGAGCACCTGCCGCAGGTAATCGGATATGGCAGCTTCCAACTCCTGAAAGTTGAACTGGTGGGCCAGACCGAGCATGTCCAGCACTGTGTCCTCCCGCAAGAGGGACAGGCCCATGTGCCCTACACAAAATAAAAGAAATCAGTTTAATCTGCTGTGAAGATAGTAAAAACATCAAACACATGCAATCTGAAGATTAACAACTTTATATATTGTTTTTCTTATCTATAGGTATTGTGTTTTATGTTATTATTGTTAAAATATAGTTATTACAATAATTAGATGTATATAATGATAACGATTAAATTTGTTATTTTCAGAAAAACATCCCATGAGTTTTTTATGTATACATAGATATATGGAAAATAAATACACACGACTATAGAATCTGCTACTTACCAGAGTAAACATATCGCAGTAATGCTTTAAAAGCTTGTAGAGGTGCCTGCAACTCCACTTCAGACTGAAAAATTAAATTAATTGAAATATACTAATAATAAGCATTAAAATAAAAAATGTGGAAAACAGAGTGGGAAAATCCATACAAATTGTTGATAAAGACTGCTGCAAATGCTATTTTAAAATATGTCAGTTTCCATTTATTTAATGTCAACAACAATACCTGGTTAGCCTCTCTCATGCCACCATAGAGTAAAGCACGGAAGTAATCACTGCTGGCAGCGAGGATGACCTTGTGGGCAGGGATGCGGTATCCCTCCACCACCAGGGTCACATCTGAGTACTCCGAGGACAAACATAGAGACCCTATGTGCTCGGAGAGGTGACCTAAACAAATTAAATAATGTGATTACCTATAAGTACTGCAAGCAAGCTCTTGTTATAGCATACTATCCAGTACTTGCTTTCAACATTGAAAATGGGATGGAAGAGAGTAGGGGAGCTACAGTTCTTAAAAAAAAATTGTGTATTTTCTTGAGAAATATGCTTTATACTGAGTTGAGTTAGCAAACATCAATTTTACTGCTACTAAAGCAAAGCGATACTACTACGACAGTAAACTAGTCGATCACACAAAACACATTATATTTACTTGAATTCCAAAAAGCATTTAACTACGACCATTTGAGCATTTGACATGACACCATTGATTAGTGAACCTGACTGCTATACCAAAGGTCATGAATTCAATTCCCACCCAGGCAAACTTTTTTTGTAATGAGCAGGAATGTTTATTTTGAGTGTTTGGGTGCAAATATCTATTAAGTATATATTTAAAAATATAAATGTATACATATTTATCAGTTGTCTGATCACCATAGTACAAGCTAGTGCCTAGTTTGGACAGATGGCTGTGTGTGAGTTATCCAAATATATATATTTATTGTGATCTGAAGTGTACTACAGAACAACAATTATTTAAAATTCTTTATGATAAATTTCATATAAGTCCATCTAGTAAATGCAAATAATATGATAACATAATAATATGGTACTGAGATAATGGTTTAAATTAAATTACTTTTAAAAACGCAATTATAATGATATTTGGTAATAATGCCTTCAATTTAATTTCTTAACAAAGTTTATATAATAGCTAAGGCAGATTGGACCAAACTATACTCAATTTCACAGCTGACCTTCATATCTTTTGTGTAAATGTGTTCATGGTAATTATGTAACAAGTTTATAATAAGGACAATTAAATGCATATATTAAATTTCTAATTAACCTTTATAAAAAAGACTAGGCCATTACTGCGGCTCCACCTGCATGGTATAAATGTTGACAAAAAACAGCCTATGTCACTCTCCAGATCATCAACTATCTCTACATAGAAATACACATCAATCCAACAAACATACAAACACACCACTTTTCTTTTATAGTATTGATATGTATTGAAAGACATGTGTATCCAATTATGCAAACATTTTTCAAATAGACTTTCTTTTAAATTTTAAAATTCCAAATATGATTAGCAAGTTCTATGATTTAGTATGGTAACATGCAGTGGCTCAGCTACCTTGAGTGGCACCTAGTGAGGAACTTGATGGTGTCACCCCATCGAAAATTAAAAGCAATCTTCACAAATAACACAATATGAGTTTCTTAAATATTAATTATATAACCATGCTTTAAAGTATTCTAGCCAACCACTTTATGAAACAAAATGTTTCTCAACAATGCCACTGAGAAATCCAAGATTGCCCTATTGAAGAATCCTCAAAGACAAAGCTAAGCTAGCAATCTTATTTAATGTTTGTACATTGTTCTCAAACTTGAGTCACCGGGTGAGTGTCACCCCAGAAAAAGTGGCACCAAGTGCAAAATGGCCCTGCCACCCCGCTGTTGCTGCTACACTGGTAAGTACTTACTAATATGTTCAATGTCTCCCACCCTGGAGCTCGAGCTACTGTTCACCGACATATATGTGTGTTGGTTGCTCATATTGCTGCTTCAACATCACACTGATGGCTGGAATAAATTAGAGCACTGTGTGCATCTCATACTCAATATTTTATAGAACAGTCAAGAGAAAATTATAACAAGTGATTTAAATAAAGTTTTTAACATAAATTTTCATCACTTCAACATCCGTTTGAACCTGCTCTACTCCGCAATATCCTTTTGCGTCGAGTAACGACAGCAAGATCCAATAAATATTTGCAATGAAACACTCACTATGTACATTATTTCAGCCAATAAATTGCTTATAATTGCAGTTTTCGGAGATATATATGAACTACTGCAAAAAACAGTTAGTGTTTACTTTGTAAACACAAATATACAGTTCTTAAAATGTCCATTTAGCGTGACCATACAATGTCAAACCATCAAATCTGAAGTAGCATTGTAACTTCATTGGACACGATTAACAAAATATCTAATTTAATAATTATTAACTGAATATAGCACGCTTGCTTGCTTTGCTTGGTAAGTAGAGTAAATAATGAAACCGAATCTGCGACATTACGTAGTCAGAGAATAATTTACAATTCAAACAAATTATTCACATCGAAACAGTATTCTACCCTTGTAGCTCGATTATTGTAAAACACTTTTATAAAGTCAGTAATAGGAAAATCACTCACTTTTTATAATTTCTAATGTGTTCGACCAACTGAACAAGATAACAAATCAATTGAAATAAGATTTGTGTTATTGCATTGAACAATTTTATTTTTATGGTTTTCACATGACATTTGTCACTTTGACGTGAAAATTTCCAAAACGCAGATTAATTAAGAAGCATGAGCTAGTAAAGTACAGATTAACAATCCCTGTTAAATTAATAATTATCATAAGAAAGTAAAAAGAAACAATGGAAATGGAATGGTTAAGCCAATTAATGGAAAATTGTTAACTTATTTTTTATTTTTTTGAAACACAAACAGTCATTTACTAATATACATATTGTTACACAAGTTTTTCAGTATTCCGACCTATAGTGCCAAAAAAAAGATCTATGTATAGATATGAATACAATTTTAGGAAATAACATTTAATGTATCATAACTTTAAGTTAAATTAGAGATGTTAAAAATTTATTTAATACGTCTTTTCCAAATTTAATTATTGCGTTACAAAACCGGTCTAGGTGACGCACAGTCTTGTTATAAGCAACCAGGCAACGGTTAAAAAATGAGTTTCAGTTGTACAAAGTATTAAATTTGGGAACAGCGAATAAATTACTTGGTCTACGAATACTTTTTGTTGGAATGTAAAACTTTATGGTTTGTAGTAGTTCAGGACTGTCAATAATGTTATTGAGAACTTTATATAAAAAAATAATACTCAAATATTGCGGACGCGGAAGTCATTTTATGATGCACTCTGACATTCTACCCTTAGTTTACAATCCATAAAAATGTTTTTTAAATTTTTTCGA
The DNA here is from genome assembly GCA_018249125.1 of Asbolis capucinus. Taxonomy (NCBI): domain Eukaryota; kingdom Metazoa; phylum Arthropoda; class Insecta; order Lepidoptera; family Hesperiidae; genus Asbolis; species Asbolis capucinus. Next base: position 639 of record DWJZ01005476.1, on the reverse strand, counting down.
GCCTATTAATATGGCATACATAGTAAGGAAATCCAATATGGATCGTACTAATGGAAGTGCAATAATTTCTAGGTGTCAGGATATTTAAACAATTTACAAGTTCTTAAAAGAAAACTTAATTGTCGATATTTATGAGCAATATAGTCATAACGATTTTTAAACGTTAATTTGCTATAAACGATGAGTTTGACGAGAGAATTGGTATGGAATAAATGGATTAAAGCGGAATTCGATTCCCGGCTGAGTTAAATAGGTGTTGCTTGCGAGTCTTGCTTTGTACGGACAAGATACACGGATAGTCTGTTTATCTATAAATAATAAAACTGTTACATTGTCAATTCAGCACATTAGATATTTTTTGAAAAATATGATGCAGGGACGCTTTGTTATCGATAGAGCCCAAAATTTTTTTTTATTGTCTGTCTGTTCGATCTTCACGCAAAAACCACTTGATAGATTTAGATAATACTGGGTATAATCGAAGTTTAAAACCCAAGAATGTTTATAGAATAGGTTTCATCCTAGGAAATGCCTTTGTTCCCGCAGAATAACAGGTTTAAATGTGTGGCAACACCGATACCACTGGACCACATTTGTACATGTTTATAGCTTAGGATTATTGGATAGCTTCCATCCTAT
>DWJZ01005475.1:0-14015 GCA_018249125.1 Asbolis capucinus | reverse complement strand
TCGAGCGTGAAGCTCGAACAGACAATAAATAAAAAAAAATGTTTTCGTCTCTGTTTCGATAACTAAGACTTCCTGCAAAAAAATTTTCGAAAAATACGTTACAGGTTTATTATTAGTATAGAAAACTTAAAAAAATAATAATGTTATATTGTATCTGTACACATTTTCTCTTTATAAGAGAGTCTTTACTTGGTTGAGCTCGATTCATATAGATAACTGCATAATATGTACAGTTTTCTACAGTTACCTACATATATAAAAGTGAAATATTACTCCGATTAGTCACAATCTTAGAAACTATATCACCTACAAACTTGAAATTTGGCAGGTAGATTCTTTATGGGTCGTAAATATCACCAAAGAATGAATTTTACGAAACTCTTCCCCTAAGGGGTAAAACAGGGGTTAGAAGTTCATATGGAAGTCCTACGTTTTTGAAGACAGTTGAAATTTAAAATGTATACTATGTAGAGGGTGAGGAACTGTACTAATAATGTAGTTTTAGAAATCAACCCCTTTTATAACAAGGCATGGTAGTTTGTATAAAAAATTATAATATTTTAATATAAATTTATAATAATTCTACAGTTTTTTATACTTAGTACTTTATTGCTACCGTCTTCTTCGTTCTCCCACTGCCCTAAGGTTAACTGACAGAGAATACTTTAAGCTTTAAGTCCGCCTTTTGTTCCATAATAAATCTTTATGGTTCAATAAATAAATAAAAATTCCAAGCGTACGAAGTTGTCGGCGGTCGCTAGTTCTTTATAAGGAGCTCATCGGAAAGCATGTTACGGTCAGTTTGGCTAGATAAGCAGGTACTTTGTGTTTATGAGTATTACGTGACGGACATTATTCAATCGACTCGGCCTTGCGCCTTTTGCTCAAATTACATGTGCAATTAAGACTTAATTTTGCTGACTTTCTAATTTCACCAAAATATCTTCTGCCTTTTTGGAGTCAACCGTTTCATTTTATACCGTTCGATGTTGTAAAAAAATATTTGTTTAGTAAACTAAAAACTGTTTAGCGGTAGTACAAATACCGCTGTATCTTCTCTTCATCGAAGCACAATTCCGAGAATGATAAGTATTAGATTGCAAACAGTTGCCGTTCGTTAGAGTACTGAAAACCGTAGTGGGGAGGCGAGGCGATAAGAGAGGGAGACACAAGGAGAAGGCACTACAGACGATGAGAGGAGAGAAGTCTGGAAATCTTGAATGCAGTTATTTATTAAGCTTCTGATTGCGAAGCTTTCATCTGTACTTTTTTCATTACCTACTTAATACAAAACATATAGCTTAGCAATTTAACAAGGACTGATACCAAAATAGTAATGACAACCTAATAAATAAATGTGAAAATTTGTGACGATGGACGGATAGATTCATATTTGTTCCTTTTTCACACAATCTGATTTTCGCACAGATCTGAAATTTGATAGTCTGGAATAACAGATTACTTTTTATCGACATACAGCGCGCGAAGACATTGACGAAACGAGTGTTAAAAAAATTAAAACTGGTGAACTGTAATTTGTGAGAAGAGATGAAAAGGAAAATTTGGGGATGGTACAGCGAGCGCAGATTCGTAGAATTCTTATCATTTAGGTACTTACTTCTTGTTGCGTAATTTGTAATTTTTCTTGTAGGTGTTTAGTCTCGTAGGATCTTAGTCAACCAGAGTCGCAATAGTCAGTCTTCATTTATTTGCGTTATGTACACTCGCGGACACGGAGACAGCTTTAAATTTTATCGAAAAGCGGACAGAGCTTTCAATTCCGGCGGAAAGATTTCAATTCATTTATTTTTTTTGTTCAATTTGTATAGCCGAAAGAGTGAGATACATACATATGTATGTATATAGAAAGTGCGCTTGCGTGAAAGAGACTGCGGAAATGATGTATCTTTTGGGTTCAATGCAAAATACCATTAAAGGCGTATAAAAAAAATTTTAAAAGCAACAAAGTGGATTATAATAATTCAAAATTATATTTTACTGTTTATTCTGTGTCAATAATGTTTCTAAAATATCTTATATTAAGTAATAATTAATAATTTTGCGCTGCAATAATTATCCTCTCACGTCGTTTTAAAATCATTGCACTCGCAAAAAAAAACTATTTCTCAAAACGAAGCAGCAATTACATAGCACAATTTATTTGATTGCAAAGTCGGTTAAAATAAATGCCGCCACAGGATTGCACATGTTATGTAACAATCCCAACCGGAGCAGGAAAGCCATTTAAAACCTTTGCGCAAGATTCGACCTCGGGATAGCTTACCGTTCCAGTAAAACTTGTTTTATATTGGGATTTCGTACCACGGCGTACAGTGCTCGAGTTAGTTAGTCCTTGTACTAAGCATTACTCGGTATATTCATCAGAATATAAACTGAACTATACTAGAGCAGCAATGAATATGTAATCCTAGAAGTGTTGTTTAGCGTGTTGTGTTATGCAAACATTGCATGGCTAGACGCGGAAGGCGGTACTCGGCCAATGGAGCAGAGCTGCGCAATATTTGCTTTTATAAAACGTAAACTATGTAAAATTATTTCGTTACTATCAAACAAAATTACACGAAGAGTGAACTATTGATTGAATTTGAAATGATATTGAATTTATAATTTTGTAGCGGAGTTCCCGCGACTTCTTCCGCGGAAATATCACACGAAAAATTAGGGACTATAAAGTTTCTATTAAGTAACGGTTTCAAAAATTCTTAACGTCTATTCGCATTTATCTGAGGCATATTCGAAACGAACGTACCTATCTTGGTTAGAATCAAAAATGAAAAGGGGTATTCAGTTTGTTATGTCCCGATGTCTATACGTCCATGCTAATCAGCAACTCTTAGCGCGTAAGATGAGGTATGTCTAACTCAAAACCAATCTATTATTTAGTATTAGAAACGTACAAAATACATTTGTTTTTATAACAACAAAACTGTCTGCCATCTGGAACAAGACCAGTCTCGAACGTAAGTACCCCAACATTAAAATAATTTTAATTAATTAACATTTTATCGCTTTATATTTAAACTTGTTATAAAAAGACCTCTACTTTTTCTTTGAAATGTCAAAACCACTCACTGGTTGCAATGAAAACAACGTTTTATTTGCCAGATGGTGTAAAGAGGTACTTTACAGCAAACCAGAGATAGTCTGCTTAGAGCACGGTATGAGGTCGCGCTCACTTTGGATCCCAGTTCATATCGTACGTATACGTACGATCGTAGTCGTACGAATTGAACGCGCGTATTAAATTTTTAAATATCACAAACGTAGTCTGAAGTGCATATATTATCCGTTTTTCTCATCCGTACAAATCTTGTAAGCAATTTTTGAGTAAAAAAAAACTTTAAAACAAAAATCACATATGTTTCGCTAAAAATTGTCACAGCCCACGATATTACTGTGTGTTAAACAAGTGTTTGTTTTATAAGGAAAATGTGACATTGTCATCCACTGGTTTGTGCAAATGTTTTGTACGGATGTGAAAAACAGATTAGGTATTCTAAAGAACGAACAACGTGCATACAACTCGCTTCCACAGTACTCGAAAGCAATTCCTGCGAACTCAGACTTATCCGTCATTGTTCGTACGATTAAACCCGTACGAAAACGGTCTAGTGAACGTAGCCTTAGAGCACATAATAGAAAGTTCTCGTGTTAGCGATGCGCTTGAGCAATTCACATGTCATGGACTTCGAAAGTGGGGTAACGGTCCGCCAAGGCCGCGGGACAATCAATGGAAGTTCATAGCACAAGAACACATTCGAATTGCAAATACAAGTAATTACCAATTACCGTCAAACAATCTGCTTATTCTTGACGCACAATGAACGTCCTTTAGGTAATTGCGTGAGCACGAAGGTTGCTGTTTCGAAATAAACGGTTACACACTCATACCTATTCTTGGTTAGACCAAATATGAGAATATATAATAAATACATCTTTAGACAATTCACACACGGCTATCTGACCCCAAACTAAACGTTATATAGATATTTACACCCAGAACAAATATCCCTGCTCACCACATAAAAGTATGACTTGAGTGGGAATCGAACCCTCAACCATCGGTGTAGCAGTCAGGTTCACTAACCACAAGACCTTTCACACCCTGTACAGTAATATTATAGGCGAATACAACCCTACTAGGATTCCTTTTTTGGCTTGGTTGTATGAACTGCCTTTAACCCAATAATGGCCACTACATGGGTCTCTCATTAAGGAGGTCTAGCGCATACTCCACCAGGCTGCTGCAAAGCATTGTTGGAGACAACGCTTGCAATCATCACCAAAACACCGGACAAACAAATGTACATGTCACATAAATGTCTACTCCGGCAGTAGAACCCGGGTCTTTCGTTTCACCTTTAACAACTCTACAACATGACTATTAAATACCAATTTATAGTAATGTAAATATCGTACAAATAAGGAAATAGGCAAGAAAAAAACAAAATAATTATGTCGTCATATATTTTTATTATTTTATATAAAAAAACCAAATGCGCTCCATCCATCCGTCATCTCACTATATATAAATACATTAAAGTTTTCTTGCATTCAGCAAATATTCAAAAAAATAGCATTAGCTAATATGACATTTAGCTAGCATTAAAACTACATAAGATTCATTATAGTAAGCACTCTATAATACAGTGATATCGAATACAGTATTAACTCGTTAATATCTTCAGTTTAAATCTTTAATCTGACAATTAAGTTTACATATAATACAGATAATTAAATTTAATTAACCTATTTTTGCTATAATTTCGATAATTCAATGGCGGAATCACGTAAAAGCAAAGTACATACCACTATCATAAGTACGAAAAACTTAACACATACAGGGTGGCACAACGAAGTTATAGACGTGGTAAAAATATTACAATTAAATTTAACACTATTTAAAATTACAAGACAATACATGAAAATATGTACGTCACTTACTGACATAAATAAATAAGATCATGGAATGTTATTATGATTTCATCTCGTTCATTGCTGGCCAAGTTCAATCAGTATATAGATATTATAAAAAAATAATGCTAACATTTCATATGATAAATTATAGCAAAAATACTTTACGATATATAGGCCACAAAGAACATTAATGCACAGACAGCGACACCAACTGATTGCACAGATTACAAAGCTCCTTCACAGTCCGCGCGATCACCTCACCCCGTGGGGAATGCTGGCCCACTGTCCGACCGGCGCGTCTGCAAACAAATTGGTTATAAGAACAATATTCCATATCATATTTATGTCATATACTGTTGTATACAGGGTTTTATACAAATGATCCTGAAATACAGGAATTCCGTATGTTGAAAATATAGGTTTTTTCGATGTAAAAAGTACCTCGTCGGACTATTTCAACGATTGAGTATTGTTTTTCAACGAAGACAAGTGATAATATTTTGATTTGTCTTTCATTTCATTTCTCGACAAATCTTTTGTGTGATCTTTAATGAGAAAGAAATACATTTTTTTTTCATTGGCATTATTCCCTCTCTAACACACACTGAAGCGGACATAGCCCGGTTTGATTCTGTTCAGCAACAAAAGCGGGTTCAAGAAACAGTTGGCGCGGTCGGCAGGAGGATGTGTAACCGCTAGACGCAAACATTTCATGAGACCTTCCATACTTCAGAGGGCACGTAAAGTACCGGTTAGATAGCAATCATTAAGCCACCTCGGAGGTCCCTGAGCGGCATAAAAATATCAGATACTTTTCTTGGTCACTAATCCCTCCACCAACCCGTACTGTAGCAGCGTGGTGAAGCAGCAAGGCCTCCTCAGTATCCCATGTTCAAGTGATCCATACCGGCCAGTGCTAGTGATGCGAGTCGCCGTCGGCGTAAAGCGTGGTCGCGATGTACGTGGTCGGCACGAAGCCCTCCTCGCGCGTCAGCTGCCGCCGCACGCGCGTCCAGCCGTCGCCCGCGTCCGTCTCCAGCACGAGCAGCCGCTCGCCGCACTCCATGCGCATCGTCGAGCCGGTGCCGTTCGCTGTCACACACAACAGTATAGTTACACGAAGAGAAAAAACAAAAAATGAAGTGAAAAAGAAGTTGAATTACCTCTGATAGAAACAACTTGTAGTTTTGAAGTAATGTTTATCAACAATGGTTGCATAGCAACCGATATCGGCTTTATAAAGACGAAGAAAAACAATAAGGGCGAAACACTTATAAGTTATTAGAGTAACACCCTTATTGTTTTCCAGCTTAGATATATATAATATAAATCCCTGTTCATAGGCACAATTCGATATGAAACGTTATTGACTATTAATTATGTAATAGGTTAAAAAGGATTATATTAGAAGTCTGATATCGGCAACAGGAAAACATTCATCTGTCTCATGCATCGGGAATCAAACCCGGAACCTCTCCCTTCACAGGCAGACTCACTAAGCAAAAACTAGCCTACAAAGGCAATAACAAAACACTAACCTTCAAACGCATACAACGCTTTACAATAACCTAGCGGCTGCAGATCCGGCTCGTAGTAATAATCAAAGTCAGACTCGTGATCGGCGTCGTGGTCGTGGTCGCCGTTCGCGTGGTCGGCGTGGGCGGCGGCGAGCTCCCCGCCGAGCCCCGACTCGGGGGACCCGCCGGCCGCGCGACCCCCCGCACCGCACACCGACCCGCCGCCCGCCGCGCCCGTCCCCGTGCTCACGGACGACTCGGACGCCGAACGCGATAGCGACTCGCTATTTGAGCCGATGCTGCTAGATCAGAACGAAGGTAGTGTTTGTAAAATTATATTTTAAAGTATATGTATTACATATGAATTGGCGGGAATAATAATAATAATTTTAATATTATTAAATAGTTTAAAATAAATAAATATCTTTGGACAACTCACACCCTGCTATCTAACCCATACTTATATAGATATTTTTTACAAACAGAACAAACATTCCTGCTCATCACAGAAAAGTATGACTTGGGTGGGAATTTAACCCAAGACCTTCGATGTAGCTGTCGAGCTCAACAACCACTGGAGCAACCGGCCTGTCATGTTTATATTATAATACACTTTATTGAACATCTTTCTAAAGGCAAGTACAGCATAAGTTTAGCCCTAGGCCCCATACTAGGATTCCCTGTTTTATGGGGTCTAGTCTCTAAGATTTGTTTCTTTAAACAATAATTTAACATAGATATAATTTTAGAAATGTCCTGGAGGTTATATTTGTGAATGTGTCTGAATGTGTGTGTATACGTGTGTGCTCGAGTGTGTATGTGTGTTTGTGATTTCGTGTTGTTTACATGTGGTTGTGTGCATGTGTACGTGTGCATGCGAGTTAGTGTATGTTAATGTATCGACGGCAGTTACTGTCGGAGATTATGTATGCATGTATATTATGATAAATGATCTTCATTTTGTTTCATAGGTACCTGGTGGCATGTGGTGGAGGCGCGCCATTGGTCCTCGCGGTCGGATGCGTCGGCGCTGCGGCCTGCCGCGTCGCCTCGCCCAATAGGTCCTCGAATTTTCGTAGCTGCTGACGTAGCTTATTTAATTTCTCGCAGCATTCGTTTAGTTGTCCTGAACACACAAAAAAAAATATTTTATCCTACCGCTGCCACTCCTTAACTCACAAAAAATATATTTTATCCTACCGCTGCCACTCCTTAACTCAAAAAAAATATATTTTATCCTACCGCTGCCACTCCTTAACTCACAAAAAACATATTTTATCCTACCGCTGCCACTCCTTAACTCACAAAAAATATATTTTATCCTACCGCTGCCACTCCTTAACTCACAAAAAATATATTTTATCCTACCGGTGCCACCAAAAGCCCAAAATCAAATACTATCATTCATCATTCCAACCTACAACTGTCCCGCTACTGAAATCAGGTCTCCTCTCACAATGTAAGGATTCTACCACGCTGGCCAAGTGCGGATTAGTAGATTTGACAAACCTTCAGGAAATTTGTGGAAAAATACCAGGAGTGCAAAATTCCTCTCAATGTTTTCCATCGCCGAAGGAATACCTACATCATTTTGGAAATGAGAGGTATCGAAAATATCTACGTGAAACAAATGAATTCGAACCCAGGACCTCCAGTTCGATACCAACGTTAAAACTCTTAATCTGTCACTCCTTAATCGAAAAATATAATTATAATCAACAGATATCTAATTAGGAAGACCCATTGTGACTGAACAATATAATATTTCGCCACCGTGTTAACAAGACGTCGATACCTTCAACAGTCATTGGATCGCCTAGGCTGGGATTCGTTTCATATACACCTTTCATCTTCATTAGACCTTCCATGGCGGCTTGTTCCTGTGCGACCTGGAAGTAATCATTCACAACAATAGAAACATTAGTAACGTGTAAAATGTTAATGCTATTGAATAAACTCATACTACTTCGTTTAAACATAAACAAATTACGCTCTTTATTTCACAAATTACATTTTTTCAAATCAATTTCAGCATTACAGTACATTTTTGATGGAACATATTTCTTATAACATAGTTGTTATAAGAAAGTAGTTTTAGTAGTCTAAAATATACTTTCATATTATATCCTAATATATGATATATTATCTGTTAATTACCTGTTTATTTAATTCGTGAACCTTCGCCTGAAGTTTCTTTTTCTTCTGGTTCGGTGGTAAGTCTGAGTAATCCTCCTTTCCGTCCATCGACATGTTATTCTGAAATACATTCAACAGTTAATTGTATCAACCAATAAAACACACATACGTGCACGCACACACACACATGTGACACACATTTAAATGGCTATTAATTAATGATAAAGTGGAAAAATGTTTTTGTTACCTATTCAATTTCTACAACAAAAGTTACACCACTTTAATTCAAATAATTTTCATCTAGTATTAACCATAACAACTAATAAGACAACACAACACAATAATCTTCTAAAGAAATTGAACCTTATTTTAATTGCAACAAAGTTGATTTTGCTTTAAAGAAGACGGATGAAAATATGTACAACAATTACGTGGCCGAAGTAACGATACGTGAACAGAAGTGGACAATTTACAACAACGGACAAAAAAAATTATTAAAATAATGACAGAACAGTGATGAAGTGACCGTTTACAGTTATTATCGTAAAGGTAAAACAAAAAAAAATACTAAGTGATAAATTCGTGCTCAGAACTCTTGCAAAAGACGCGCACTTGTTACAAGGATGCGAGCCAAGCGATGCAACCCACGCCAAAGATGGTACTGCACGGTACTAGGAATATACCAGTATGTACCAAAACTTTCAATGGTTACGTCATAGAGAAAATGGATAATTATAAAACCTAACTAAGGGATTTAATTATGCTTAAATATTTTTTTAATAGACGACCGTATATTCATGACAAAAATGTTACTAGAATGTTTTGAATTTATTGGGCCAGCAATATGTGTTCGCATGCTGGTTTAAGAGCCAAAATTTTGTATAATCAATTTCGACAAAAATGATTTTTTTTAAGCATGACCTAATACTGTATTTAAAATTAGGACTTACAATGGAACAGTTCCAAGCTAAACAGCAATATTTTTGAAGAAAAGGTTTTAAAACGTCAATGTATAAATAAAACGGATTTCGTTTACAAATGGTTATACAATGCGCACTACCAAATTAACCCCAATTGTAATGTAATTGTAATAAGAAAAAGAAACAAAACTAATTCAATAACATAAACTTATTGTACATTAAATAACTAGAACATGACAGAGATTTTTGACATGTAAAAAAATTTAATTCCACCAAACCAACCATTTTATCGTCAATATTCAACACAATAGCATTCTTTTTTTCTCTACTTGACACAATTACGTAACCAATGAAAGTTACAACAACACTAAGGGCGCACACAGCAACTAACCTTCAATGAGTTGCACGCCTCAATGATCTTCTGTGGCCAAAGCGTTAGGCGTCGCGGCCGGTAGCCAAACAAACAACATTAGAAAAAAAAAAGATAAAAGTGTTCAAAAGACTGACACCGAACCACTGGACAGTCCAAGCTTAAATAGTGCATAAAAAAAACTTATTTCAAATTTAAATAAAGAACATGAAATAAAAATCTGTAAGTGATAAAGAAAATAAAACATTCGAAATTAGAAATTCAAAAATGGAACGTGAAGCAATGAAATTTCGGGAGTAACATTAAAAAAAGTAAAAAATACATTTGACAAAGGTGTTCGGATAGGTAAGCTAAATGAGTCATGCTTATATTTGATACCAACTGCTGATCTACTTACTTCATATCGAAACACCGGCAGCCAGTAGTAATATCAATTGGTTGTTATGTTAACCCGTGTTAGGTAGGGGATCGAGGGATAACAAATAAAAATATAATTAGTACCACCATAATAACTTAATAATAAAAAAAAAACATTTTATAAATAATAATACTTAATAAGGGGACCATACAAGAAGCTATATTCCAACTGTAGTAAAAAATAATACTTTTAAACATATAAACATACTTTTATGGATTGCTATACTATACAATACAATAATTCCACATTAAAAAAGCTTTCGAAACAAATTATTTGCGAAAGAACTAACTTCTCACACCATACTGTAAATCTGTCATGTTCATAAGACACAAGGAGCTTTGCTACCGCCTCTTTCGCGGTATTATTATAAACTTACTACACAATACAACGCCATTTACTAATAATAATATTTTGTCATGAAATGGCTCTGTATCGTATAACCAATCTTATGTATAAAATTCTCGTGTCACAATATTAGTTAGAATAGTCCTCTGAAAAGGCTTGACCTATTTTTATGGAATTTTATTAGCATATTCAGGTCTAAGAAGCGGCTACTATCTATCTTTAATACCCCTAAGCGATAAGGGTCCACCCCAATTTTTTTTTTTTAAATTTTTGGACTAATTTATATTTGTTTTATTTTTTTATAATGTGTCATTACCAACCCCTATTTTTAATAGTAATTTAATCATTACCTAGATATAATTTCTTTGGCAGAACACCGTTTGCTGGGTCAGCTAGTAAGCCTATAATAATATTGCGCTAAAAGATTGTACTAACGCCCCAACTCTAATAAACATTGTCAGTTTAAACGATTAGATGATGCAAACGAAAACCGAAATTTCTTTTCTCACTAAACACTACCCGCGAATCGTATGTACGTATATTGAGTGTACATATAGCAATCCTACAATCATGCAAGCTATATAGGGAACATAATTATCGACAACATAACCTACTAGACTGTTTCTACCAAAACATAAGACCAAATGATCCGATATCAGATGATTTGCGTCATATATCCACCATTCGTTATATAGAGTATGTATTAGTTATATGGAGCAATTATAAAGACAGGCACTTATATTTGTGCCCCCGGTTGAGGTTAGCCATGTTTTGAATGCATTTTTCGATAGTAAAATATATTATATGTACATCTAGTAAGCTATGAAAGCATTGATAATAACTAACCAGTCCCATTAAAATCAATTTCATTCACACTACACATGATACACTCACTCACAAAAAAAATATCGATCTAATTCAAATAAAATATAAACATATAACAAAATTCTTCTATCATAATTCTATAATCGCGTTAAGTATGCCTACATACTACATATACATATATTATAATCATGCTAAATCATTCTAGATCAATCTACATATACTCTAGATCTACACATAGTCAGCAAAAATAGTAGTTTTCGGATTTTATTCCCTAACTTGCCTCGCTGATTTTTCAGTAAAACGTTATTGGCTCAGACAGATTTTTATATTGACCTTCGATCAAGAATAAACTAGACGTCGCCCTCCATAGTAATTTAACACAAAATGATGTCCGCACTCATACACCTTCGTTGGAATATCAACGAAATAAAGAAAAACTTTGAAAAACATTCTATGTTCAACCTAATGCTACCTATCCGTTATACCTAGTTGGTTGTTTTTGTCTGTCAATTTTGCTTTCACGTCTAAATTACTTAACCAATTTTGATGTAATCTCATATGGAGTTTGACTGAAACTTGAGAAAGGACATCGGTCACTTTTTATTACGAAATAAGGCTTGTGAAGGAGCTGATATAGGATTTGAAAGTTTGTATCGAAATTCATCATCATTGAATATAAAATCGCTTTAATTTTACTAAATATGTATATTTTTTATTTTACATATTTTTTAAGAATTTTATGTGTTTGACAGATAGTCTTGTCTGTATAAAAAATGTTATATTCAAATCTAAGAGTAAAAGCAAAAATGCTCGCTCTTTTCAATAGTTTTTTACTCAAATCCTTCGACCTCTTTAGAATAAGTATTGAAAACTAACATAGTCAACCAAAAACTAGTGTACATCATACAAAAACAAACGATATAACAACAACGATAGCACAAAACAAATTTGAACCTTATCCTCACCTTATTAGAGCTGAAAATCGACAGTAACCCTCCACGCTTCTTGATCCTATTCCCGGACACGGTGCCGCGCGCGGCCGTCAGGTGGTTGTGGGTGTAATGCGGCGCCGCCGAGTCCGGTGCGTCTGAACCGGCCGAGGCCTCGAACTTCACGTCCTCGGGCGGTAGGAAACCAGATTTGTATCTCTCTATCACTAGTTGTGTGTCCTGGAATTGATTGGTAAATTTTTAGTTTTATTTATTAATCTTATTCATCTATACTAATAATAAAATAACGGAGGCTTTGTTATCGATATAGAGAACAAAACATTTTTTTTATTTATTGTTTGTCTGTCTGACTGTTCGAGTTTCACGCACTAGACAGATTTAGGTTAATCTTAGCATAAACATTTTAAAACGCGAGAATGGCTATAAGATAGGTTTTATTACATGAAATGGCGTTGTTCCCGTGGGATAATAGGTTAAAATTAGTATGGTAAAAACTCCGAAACCAATGGACCAATTTAGATGAAGTTTAACATGTGTGTAGCTTCTGTATGGACAATGGTTATAGGACACTTTATATCCCAGAAAACTGCTTCGATCCCGTGGGATAATAGGTTTAAATTAGTATGGCAACTCTGAAACCAACCTGAAATCTAAAACGAGAGCAATTTCTACTGCTATAAATGAGAAAATTTATGACGTTGGATAACTTAAGACATTTTATCATAGACTGTTTCGCGCTATAATGCAAACAAATTTCGTATAAACTTATTTTGCTACCAGTTCCGCCCGCAGCTTCGCCTGTATGCTATGTCTACCACTGATAAAAAGTAACCTATATATTATTTCAGACCACAATCTATCTCCGTGCCAAATTTCATCAAAAAATCTGATTGTATTTATAATATTATTAGGATCTGTACACATAATTAGAAGTCTGTTTTTACGTAATGATCGCAAAATAACAAAAGTTAGTAGCATAGTGACGTCATCCGACATCACCTATTGAAGATATTACATGAAGCCTTACCTCTTTCTCGTTAATACTATTAGCCGCTTGCTCCATCCCGTCCAAACACTGCATTATTATTGGGAACACTTTCCTCTCCACCTCCACAGAACTGATCATGAAGTTTTTTATATTCTTTATTCTCTTCTCGTCTAAGTCCTGGAACAGATGACGAGTTGACATTAGACATTTTTAACTGTAACTGTAATTATATTTTAAATAAATAGTATAAGGATTAAAAAATATTGAAATATTGTGGATTAATTTGTATGGTAGATACATGTTTGTTCTCGGGTTGAGCGGGTGCCATGCTGCCACGATTAGAATCCTGTTATGGTAGTACGATTAATGTTTATATTAAATACGAAAATCAGTAAGGGCTCTTTAGACCAACTCATATGAGTTAAGCCCGTATTGTTTTCCGTCGTCGATATGATCTATTTGTGTACTACATATTACCGTACCTTTATTATAATGTTATTATATTACACACAGGGGGTGAGGATCTGGTGCCCGAAACACAGGCTGGATCCTAATTCAGGCACCAGAAAGCCATGTTATAACAATAAATTATAAAAGTTTTACGAAAT
>DWJZ01005474.1:0-14015 GCA_018249125.1 Asbolis capucinus | reverse complement strand
GTGGAAAAAGCTAGTAATTATGTATTACAAATCCCAAAAATGTATGAGAGTGGATGTTAGTTATACTTTCATGTAAAAACTACTGGATTCTTCAAACCTGACTGAAATTTGGCACAGACAAAGTCTTCGTCCTCAGACTAATGTCTATACTGTTGCCGTTTACGCTAAAAGCTAGTTCTAAAATATATGTAAGTTCGCGGGCGGGCCCTAGTGTACATAAGGGCCTACATTAGGGCCTTCTAGACATAAACACATATTACACGTATACAGGTTTTGCAGTCTCGCTTACTCCAAATTCTTTACATACATACTAGGACTACGGTTGTTCACCCCTAGTATTCGGCGATAGAAGCCACGTATCGCCTGGTTTGAAGTTGCCAGAGAAATTTCATTAACGTCAGTCATCATTGGAACCCATATCTGTCCCACTTTTGGGCGTGGGCTGTCCCACTTTCGTGTGTACTAGTGTTTATTTATTTTCTATCTAACGCATTTAATATCTTTGCCTATGACGTATTTATGTATGTTATATATTTTAAGCTCTTCAAATATATTTTTTGTGATAAAAACCAGCCAAGTCCTTTTTTAAGTTCTAATCTAACTCCATAACAATTTTCATTACAATCGTTTCAGCGGTTTAGGAGAGAAAGCAACAGTTGCTTTCGCATTTCTACACTGATACAATGTAAATTCTTTATAACCATAAACTCCCTATAAAGTAGAAGTGAACACAACTGGATTGGTTTATTTAAAACCCAGATATTCTTCATCCACTCTATATGACTATAGCTCTCTATAGCGATAAAAAATGCTCGTTTTATAAACACTGTTTTATAGGGAGGAAAGATTTATTGTTTGTTTAAAGAGAATATGACTTCGAAACTCCTGAACTGATTTGAATTCGTTTTTCATTCGATTCCAGCGTTCTTCTTGATGAAATAAGGCTATAGAATATTCTGAAAAACGTTAGGAATCCGTATGAAAACTTCGATAATGTAATGTAACATGTGAAAAATACCAAAAAAGTCCTTATATCGCCTACGCTGCTTATATTATTGACAATACAGCAAAATAATGTACTACAGTTTTATATTAACATCATTATCTACAAATGAGTTCGCGCATCATGTCTAACCGTTACAGTCATGTTACAATAACTATTTTTTTCTGATAAATCGTTCTTCTGAAGCGAAGCGAAGGCAGTTTTTAGTATAACATAATAAGGATTTTCAACATGAAACCCATTAGATGAGATTAAGGAAGCTCCCGATGACGTGAGGTATAAAAATATGAGGTGTCATGGTTTTATAAATAAATGCGTCTAGAAAAAGCTCAGGACCTTCATGATTGATGGTGTAGGATGTGTTTACGAGTTGGTATGGAAGCTAGTTTTATGGAATTAATAATATTGATGGAATACCTGAACTAATACTAGGTGACGTTTTTGTGTTATTAGCTGACATGATAAACTGGACGTGGGGATTTAAGACTGTAACTCAGACGTCCTGCTGTTTTTCTGTTAGGACTTTGAGGTAGGTATTATATCAGTAATGGAGTAAAGTAAATACCTAACATATGGGTACGGATGAACAATGAATCTTCATCATCTCAACCCATCATGGCCCACTATAGAGCACGGGCACTTCTGACTGAGATGGCTAAGGCTAGTCCACCACGCTGGCTAAGTGCGGATTGGCAGACTTCACACAGCTTTGAGTTTTGCAAACTCCCCGGCAGGTTTCCTCACGATGTTTTCCTTCATCGTTATAGCGAGTGACATTTAAATGCTTAAAACGCACATAACTTCGAAAAGTCAGAAGTTTGCGCTCTGGGATTTGAACCCGGACCCCCCCGAGTACGAAGCCGAATTTAATAACAAGGCTATCCCCGTTTTATTGTAAATTTTTTTCACAAGGAATCTTATGAAAGTTTTTTTTTACCTTAGATAAGTTGGCGCTTAACTACGATCCCACCTGATAGTAAGTGGCGATGAAGTTTTCGATGGTAAAGGGCACTAATTTAGTAGAAGCCTACTCACTCTTGATTTGAAGAACTTTCATATATAAACAAAATTATTTCTGACTAGGGTCTGTCTGCAGTTCTACCCGCCTGATACGGTGACAAAAAGTAGGCCATATACCATACTGTTATCTTAGCCAATATTCATCAAATCCACAGGGATACTCCACCATTATCCACACCACTACCGAGTAGTTTTTGTGTTAAGGAGTAACAAACATTTTTACTTTACTTTCAAGGACTTCCAGTAACGGACTTTCGACGAATACTTAAATATTTTGTATAAAATGTGTAGAAATAAAAACGTAATCACCTCTATTCCAAATTATTCGAACATACAAATGAGATTCGGTTACGGATATAGATAGATTCTCCGAATATCTGATAGTTTCGGTTACAATTTCACAGCATAACTTGCATCATACATTTAAACATCTGATGCTATCCGTTGAGTATTCCATAATAAAATTCACTCCGGCATCAGAACGTAATGCCCGACATGAGCATAAAAGAAAGGCCGTACAATACCATACAAAGCTTTTCGTTTTATTCGTGTCGCGGTGCATATAAAATCTGGCGTTGTATATAGCATGCATATGTATTGTGTATAGAGTGGGCTGGGCGTGGGCGCTACTCTAGAACTGCGGCCCACGTGCCAGCGATGCAAGATAAAATTGTCCGCTCGCGGCTTGTTTATGGGGGCACTTCTCGAAGTCGAGATACCGGAATGACACCTCGATCGCGTGCCGTAATCTCCCCGCTCCCCTCTTGTAACAACATCACGATAAGTACCTTATACATAAACTGATTTATTTTGAACTCAAAAAGGAATGACTATATTCTTGTTTCGAAATTCGTGTGTCCGTTTGATTACTCGTTAATCATATTATGTAGCTCCAATAGGCGTTCTGTGGTAGCCCGTAATTTTAAATTTTACACACGGTTTCCGTCGGGATAAAAAGGGATCAAAACTCAACAATTTGCTTCATTTCGAGACAACGGTATAGGAGGTCAATAATAGAATAGTACCGTTAAAACGCAGTATTATGTATAAGTCACAGTTCCGTTCATATCAGAGCGAAGTATAATGTATAACATTACTTATACATCAACTGCTGTATAACACTATATAATGAAGAATGTTATGAAAGATATTCGGCTTGATACCCGCGGTTAATTATCGTTACCGAAGATTTTCTTGAAAACTCAGAAGATTCACTTCTTACCTGTATTGTATATACAAGTAGTATTTTGTCTCCTACACACACTATAAGATTACATAGTCTGTATCCGGGAGAGAGTTATCTGTGGAGCGAAAATGAGAATGACACTAGTCTATGGAGAGGTGGATGTCATGCGAGGGAAACTTTGTTGGAGGGTGTGTTATTTGGAGGAGTAAAGAAAGACAGAAGGCAAAGAATAAAGCGTGTGGCCGGAGCCGATATCAGTGAAGCAATTTATTCAAACTGTACACTACGGTATAAAATCAGGTTCCACCAACATCAAATAGTCCACTGTTCTGCATTCGATTTTACATCATTTCGAATCGGCAATGTAACTTATGAAATGAAATCCTACATCAGTGTTGCAGAGATAAGAGATGAAGTCTTTCTTTTTGATACTTCAAATCGGCTTTAGATGCCAACCTAAATATTAACCAAGCTACACCCCGAATATACTTTTTCTCTCTTGTACTACGGTCTATTTTTAAAGGGGTACAGCAAAAACTAGTGACTTTTATCGGTAAAAAAATATTCTACAAGAAAATAAATTGCTACCCATTTCGTGTCGCGGCGTGTGCTGAATACGTAATGTAAGCATCTTCAGTAGCCGATGAATGACGCACCGCCCCAATCAGTCTTAAATAATGAGCGCCCATATGATTGTAACTTTCCAATAATGTAATGAAGGAGTTGGGAATTATAAAAAATTATTGGGTTAAGTTGGTAGCAGTGGGGTAGGTTTGTAGTGCCGTCCAGTAATGTTGAAATATGATTAAGTACACAAGCATGGGTGTACCAAGCTTTTAACTGAAGGGGGGGTATCCGAGGGCTGGCAGTGAAGATAGATTTTAGGGGGGTGAAGCTAGATTTTAGGGAGATGAAGCCAGATTTTAGGGAAGAGGGCAAGATAGATTTTGATCTAAATTAAACCTAAGCTTTAGTGACATGTACGGACGGTAAAATGTGGAAGTTAACGAATGTTTATAGTTATAAAATTCAGTTTTACGTTCCTTTTTACGTACAATATAATTTGTCAAATAAAAATTCAATAAATTTCAATATAATGTTTTATTCTCAACCATCAATATATCAAGAACTTACATTATTTTATTTCTATTCACATTTCTATACTTTCTATTCCATGCCATTTTCAAACCACCTAATGTATTTCTCTATAATTATCATTTCCACAGAATAAATACTCGATAAGTACTCGATATATCAAACATTTTAAGGATTAAAATGCTAGTTAAAAATCAGTTAGACATCAAAAGAAATTTGCTGCAAAAAATCTCTTTTATTAACATAAAAATAATACACTGTTACATTACAGAGTAAAAATATAAATAACACGTATGCAAGGTCCACACCACATTCAGCACTGAGTTTCATAGTTTAGGACTTTTACAAAACATGTTTCTTGTTACAGTGGACTAACATCGAACGCAGCACGTGGCGTCACGCCAGTGTACCTCCGGTGCCGGGAGGGCTCTGTGTCGTGGCTGTACCCTCGAGGAGCGCTCCGGCTGCTGTTCCGGCCTCCACTGCCGGCTGAGGAACGGGACTTCAGAGTCTGCGTCCGGGTCATCAGGCGCCCGGATCCACCTGATCTCTTCCATACTCTTCGGCTTAATGACACTGGTAATATTAAGATTACTTTCTACCCTTTTCTAAACTCTGGTCGTAAGTTTCATTCATGACTTTTGCCATCAATTCTATTAAATAATGTTTATGCAAACTTTGAAGTATACTATGCCTCCATTTTTCACCCCTTTAGGGGTAGAATTTCAAAAAATCCATTCACTCTAGATGCCTACGTCATGCATAGAACACACCATCCAAGTTTCAGGTCTACGATCAGCGGTTTAGGCTGTGCTTTGATCCGTCAGTCATCCAGGACAAAGCATTTTATACACATGGATTTCAAGAAAATTTTAAGCTTTAAAACCGCGCCATATTCTGAGTTTAACCCCTTTAGGCAAAGTAGTACCTTTACAAGTGCACCATTGAAGAATGTACCTATTATTTTGTGTTAAATTAACCACTCTTGTAGCCCATAACTTGAAGGTATATAATCAATACAATTCAAGTGTCTTCAAGTCAAGAGTGAATAGGTTATTACTAAATTAGTGCGCTTCACCATCTAAGACAACATCATCGCTTACCATCAGGTGGGATAGTGGTCAAGTACTAATTTATAGAAAGTAAAAATAAAATAAATAAAAATAATGCAAATAACACAGGTTCAAAATGAAGACCAGTAATTTTTTTTTCAATAGTGGCCGCAGAGCGTTTCCCAGCACGCATCTTCGTAGAAGGTGTGAGAAGACTGGTCCCGTTATACGCTCCTGATGATGGGGACCCTCGGGAGATGAGGTGCTTCCGAAGCCGGCACGGTCGAGGCGCGTTGTACGTGGAGGCTGAACCAGAGGAAGGACCCAAGAGGAGAGTAGCCACGTTCAGATATGAAGCCAGGCCTCTGGATCGGAGACATTATGATCCCGCCACAGCTGACTGTAGACCGTGCACAGATTCAGAATTGGAACTTGCATTTTGCACCAGCGACCTCGGTAAGATATTTTTTTAACTAATATTTTCGCGGATACTAGATATTTTAAACTCGTTTACATTATGTATACATGCTTAAAAACAGGATTATTTTTTCAAAAAGCTTACCGAGATCTTGTAAATGTAAACGGGTACTCACGATTTGATCACATGGTTACGCCAAGACTCGCCAATCTTTGCAAATGGGTCTAATATCCGTATAAACAAATCGTGATCGTAACTTGTCGTGTACAATGAAAATATCTACCGAGATCAAAACTCACCGAAGCTTTTTTGAAAAAATAATGCTTTTTTTAATCACGTACATCTAAAGCTTGAAAATATAAAAAGCGTTGTATCTTTAAAAGCATAAACTGCCGCTTTTTAATGATTACTTAAGTATAAAACATAAATCTCTCCTTAGTACAGAAATTAATTTAATGTTATCAATTAAGTAACCAAAAGACTGCACCAGTGCAGCAGTATGAATTAGTATATTCAAAAGTACTATTTCGTTACTTCTTAATTCTTCTAGAAGTAACTTAGTATATATCACTATTAGTCGCAATTTGTAAATTTTAAATTATAACTGACTTGCAGTTTGAAATTACAATTCTGCTGTGATATCCTCACGTCAATCAGTGTGGGCGCCAGTTTGTATAAAATTAACTTCTTGTGCTGTTACATTCTCTATTCCCTACTAGTACATGTCGCTATAAAAACATAAACAAATATGCTGTGCGACTGCACTTTACAAGTTCTTGCGAAAATACAGCGTCTTGTATCCTTTTTATAGTTATATTAGTACTATATTGTATAGTACTTGTCAAGAAGTAGCTATTACCCGCGGCTTCGCTCGTCACATAAATCATAATATTTTTTACATACATTTACTACTTACATTACTTATTAATATTATAAATGCGTAACTATTTTTGTCTGTCTTTAACTTTTCACGTTTAAAGTACTGCACCGATTCTGAAGAAACTTATAGGTAAAGAGGTAGAATAGGACTGAGAAAAAAAGAAAAAAAACCACTTTTTTCGTCTGTACCTCACGTAGTCGCGGGAAAAATCTAGTTTAAAAAATTCTAATTTGTAATATTACAAGTGTCCGTTACTGCGCTGGTCACGCCATCTATCGCTCCTATTTGATTCAAAAGTTATTTTCTATTGTTATAACACATTTTCCCGCGAAAAAAGAAGCATGTCGCTCTTTATTCCTTCAAATACGTATCAAAAATCGCGTCGAGTTGTTCCGTTGTAACGCGAAACAACATACAAACAATCTTACTATGGGTACAGAATGGATATTACGGAGGAAATTGCAGTTGTAATGAGTAAGCAGAAAACAAGCGGTCGCGCCCTCAATCGTTAATACACTGCGTGCGCTGTAACCGCAGGGCAAATTGTCTCCAACAGATTCCTTGCATCAAATTAAAATTTACCTTACATGAAAACGTTTTACCGCAAAAATTTTATTATTCAATGTTACATCATCTTGCAGTTGTCTCGTGACAAAAAGTAAGCAAAAAACACGCTGATACCGCCTTTTACGCGCGACCGCTAACGGCAAATTCTAAGAACGGGTGAAGATACAAATGCAATTCATACCGGTCCTGATTTAAAAATGGCGTGCTTGTAGTTAGATTCAATTTAGCTCCTTAATAGTACTCGTCAACTACAGGATGAGCGAGTAGGCACGCGTCCCAGCGGGTAGTCAACGAGGAGTTTTTCATACTCGTTTATAGATGTTCCTGATCCGGTGGAGCAGTGGACGGTCAAGTTATTAATCTGTGTACATTTAAAATTCTGTCCGTCATGCTACATAATAAAATTATTGATATATTTGACTTTGAAGCCGTCTGCGTGAGGATAAGAAGTTTAATTTCGGTGAACGAAAATGTTGAAAATACATTTATCATTCGCTTTTTTGTTAACTTAAATTTCCGAGTTATAATGTTCGTGCTATTTGAAAATAATCGTTTTATAATAACATATCTGAAATTATATTTTTTACACTATTCCTAACGACTAGTTTTGCGAAATTTAAAACATTAAAGAAATATATGAGACGGAATTTTCGGCCAGCGTCTCAAAAGTGAGGTTAAGAGCTGTATAATTATGGTGTGGGCGGCCCTCATGGGCTGACAACCTATCGAATAACATCTATTCACTTATCTTCTCCAAACAAAGGCTCGATACAAAAAGCGGCCGAGTCTTTGCGCTTACTCACGGCCTGACAAAAAATACTGACAATGGAAGCGCAGTGAATAACACTTATAACGAATTTGTATCACTATTTTAAAGACACTTCGGTTTTTCCCCTCTAAAGGATTTGTTCTACCTATGATTTGTCTCATGACAACAACGAACAGGTAGATACAGGTATTATTTGATAGAAACCGAGACTTTCTGAAGACAGTAGGTACTGTTAATTAGTTAAATTGTACTTTAATTAAAACTACCTCCGATCCTATTTGATTTGTCTCGTAGATACAACATCTAATTAATAGTAAATTTAATTACTATATATATATGTATATAATTAAATAAACCTAGTAATTAATAGTTGCAGTACTTGAATCTGTAGGTACCCTATCGTGGCGCTAAGCGACATTTTTTTATAGTTTTCTTGGTACAGTAAGTGTGACGAGTATTGAGCACAGATGAATAAGTGAAAATGTACACTTTCGACTAATGTTCAGCAATCGCACGACAGACGCGTACGCAATAGACTACTAACGTCACCTGACGAACCAATCATGTGAAGCGCCTGCACGAGTGACGTGAATCCGACCACTGAAGGCTAAGCTCCCCTGTGCTGGCAGTTATAGCAACTTTTATTATTTTACGTTTTGAAGTTATATTTCTTTTAGCGCGTTCGGGAATGATCAGAGCAAGTACATTGCGTACGACGTAAGAGTACATAGAGTTACATTGCGCGCGCAAACCGTCACAAAAAGCCGACACCCTGAAGTTAGCTAGTCAACGTTTTAATTTTTTTTTCATTATTAGGATAACGCTAAAGATAAAATTTAAAAAAATATATCTTGTTACGCCAAACAACTTCTTACGTGCTTATAAGTAGATACACTTTTTTTCTTATCCAAAATATAAGCACTTGTGGCACTATACCTACTGTGATCTCATTTTTTGTGGACAATTCCTAGATCGCATGATGTCAGCAATTACTGGCTGGATATTAATGATAGCATGTGGTGTAGATTTGGTTGAGTAGCGCACTTGGGTTTTTATATACGTTATGTTTAGCATTTTTAGGTATCCATACATTTGTCCTAAAACTTGATGAATATATCTTTTGTGATATCCTCTACCAAATGTGCATTGTGTGTTGTAAAAAATATAGCAATTACGTCATTTCCGGTTCATAAATAAGAAAAAGTATTATTTATAAAGAAAATCAAATATCAAATACATAAATTCAATGTTTGTTTGTTCTTTGTAGACTCTGAAATGGTAGGAGATAAAGTAGTGATGTTGTTACCAACTTTGTAAAATTCTTTGGAAAAGGTTGATTTACAGGTATGAGTTGATTCGTAGCAAACGCACGCAGGGTACAGCTAGTATTTAGTAAGAAACCTTAGACAATTTATCCGTCACCTTTATTTTTGGCTCAGCCTTAACTCAAAATTGAACCCTCTTGTGGACAAACTGTCATAAATTACATTTCGTCCTCGTTGTCTCACGTTGTATGCTATGCTAATAAAAGATATTTTTTCCAGTATCCCGAGGCATATTTATCGGCAGCGAACAACGTGAGGACCTGGACACCACGCAGCTGACCCTCCGAGTGACCAATCTGATCCGGGCCACTGGTACTGACAGTGAACATAGTGAGGGAATTGATGATGATGAATATTACAGGTATGTTTTTTTCTGGTTAATTAATAAACTTTTTAGAAAATACTTATACAAAATATACATGTTATATATACATAAAACTGCCAAAATATAAAAATTAAAAAAATCTCGTATTTACCATTAATGATTACTTTTTGTTGAAAACTGACTGAATCCTTTTGAAATAAGAGTTACCTAATGATAGATTTCACGTTATCGTAGACACAAGTCTTTATTAGTAAAAAGAAACAAAAGTAACATTACTCCCGAAAATTATCAGTAATATTTTTGCAGTTGTAGTTTTATGTAGTACTTATTTATCATTCAAAAGTTTTCACTGTTGTATTTAAAAAGCAATCCTGCCAAAACTAATCTGACATTTTAACCCACAGATACGATACAGACAATAGACTGGACGGGCGGCACGAACGCCCGCGACGCAGCCTGCACGCGCACGTGCACGTGTCGGCTGCGTGCGGCGCGGCGGCGGGCGCGGGGGAGTTCCTCGTCATGGCGCGCCGCCGCCTCGGACGGTACTCCGTCGTGTGCGCGCCCCGCGCTGAAGATTGGCGGGGGCTCGCCGAACGACGGACTGCTGAAGGTACTGCACATTGTTTACTGCAGCACTGATGTCTGAAGGAGCTTTGAATATGGAAGATTTTTAGGTGTCTATGAATTTAAGAGCTAGAACTATTGTGAATTTATATGTTACTCACGTGATGTAGACGGATTCGTCCGACTAGATTCCGAATTTGTCTCAGACTATATCACGTCAGTTAGCTGTTAGTAACAGTTATGTATTCAGGTACAAGAATCTTTCAAAACTATTGTACAGTTTATTTAGCAAACATGACGATGCTAAACCTTCTAAGCTAGACTAGCGAAGCTTGATTAAACGGTACAATCATATTCTGCGCTAAACAGCATTGATTTTGTATCTTAATTCTGATTATAAACGATCTCGGAAGATGGAGCTGGAATATTGCAAAGTTAAACCTGACGTGAAGTCACTCGCTAGTAAGTGTTTTAGGTTAGACTAAGATGACAAGTAATGCTTACTGTAGCATTGACGAATTATTAATACTACAGTTAAAGGATTTTGGAAAAACAGCATGGACTATTTGTAGAGTATAATGTATAGAGTATAATGTTATATTTTGATTGTGTACAGTTGTTTTATTACATGAAATATAAAATGGATTAGATGAACAAAGAGTATATTGCCGATGGGAAAACAGTGGTTAATAAAATCAAATTCTATTCATGATTGTAATGAAAAATATTTTTTATATTTGTATCGTCAGAAATGTGTGATTCAATTCTTTCTTTTTACTTAAATTTTGATCATGAATTTCTATAATTACCAGACCGACTTATTCCGATACACTCTCGATACACTACAGTAAATAATCATTCTATTTGTATTAATATATGACTGTGATGTTAAGGTATAAAATGTCTTTGTAGAGCTCTGTCATCGCTTGCCATACAAAGCTTGTATTATTTTAATATTGATTTATTAACTATAAAAGTTTATGTAAAATAAGATAGTATGAATATTGTAATGTGGTCCAGAGTGCCAAATCTGTAAGATCTTTATGTTATTTAGAATAATGTTGATCTCAACTCTGTACATATTATAAATTGTAAGTGTATTATTTGTAAAATAATTTGTACTCCATATATACAATAAATAATGTGTAAAAAAGATTGGGAAATTATGTAGTATTTTAATAGTAGTATTTCAATGATAAAAAAAAAATTTACATTTAATTCTAAAACATATTAAAATTTTTTTTTCTTAGTAAATATATTACTATAATTAATATGGATTAAATAAATTTTATTTTTTTCGACACCCTATTTTTGAATGTCTAGCAATAAAAAACATAAAAATTTATTTTTCAAATTATAAAATTATTTTTAAAATTACTATCAGAATTCTATGTAACCACATTTATTTACTTTAATATAAATAATATTCATGGATGTAATATAAAATTATGACTTCAACAAACTCATAATAACACTTTTTTAACATTGATATTTTCGATTAATATTTTTTAACATTATTGATATTCTATCCACATCTATACAGATATCAAATAACTAATAAAAATATTTTGGAGTTATGAACATATACTTTTTTTATGACTTTTATGCTTGTAACTGTTTTGGTAACGTTAAAATACATTTACCATATATATTTTGATAACATATAATGAAGTTATATTGAAGAGATATTTTATGAAAAATACACATTAATTGTACTTCATAATCAACTTGGTATTAATTAAGTGCTTCCAGTTATAAATATAAAATCTATTTACTATTTAAAACAATAAACATATTTTATGATTATGAATATCTTGTATGTGACATAATATATGTAAAACGTTACGCAATAGATATACTACTAATATATTTTGTACAAAATATTAAACATAGTAGCGATATGTGATATAGAATACAAGAACGATACATGTGCCTATTGTAAATAGTAAAATATAAGAATAATACTATTATAGAGATATATTGTATGTATAATAAGAGCCGTTAAATAAAATAGTTGAAATTTATTTTGTTTTTCATTTTATTTAAAGTACCCGGTAAGCTCTTTAGTAATTGATATTAAGTTAATGATAACATCGAGAGTAATTTTAAACAACTAAGAATAGATGGCACCACATGTTATTTTATATTCTCATAGAACACATATTTTTTTTTGAAATATGAAATGATTCATCGATTTTCTAATCCAAAAACGGCATAAGGTTTAGGATCAGGATGTTGGAGTATGCTTTAGGACCCTGAGTTGTGAGAAAGTTCTTCATCAATTGCGCGGTCGTACCCAATTGACAGTAATGTATGTAGAACTCGATTTCATCCTTCAAGTATTAATATAAATATCAAAAAAAGATTTCTTTGACTTTTTAATTTGGTTGGGTCCGTAATTTCATAAAAATCATTAATTATAAAATACTAATAAAATGATTAAAAGCGAACAATTTTATGGCCTGGCCTAGAATACTACTATATAAGGTTCAAAACTTCTCCCACACCAGAAGGGTACAAGTAAATAAAAGTAAAAAAAAATATAGCAATTTGTTTATTGAAAAAATCACAACTGATACCACATAGAAAAACTACTCGGCACGGTTTAACTCTTAACTATATATAATATCACATAAACACTTGTTATAATTTGATACACTATATACATAGACAGTTCGTTTTTGGTTCTGAAAACATCAATCCTGCGATCACAGTTGTAAATAAAACAAATTATATACTCCTTTTCATATAAAAATATATTAGTTACAGTTCATAAAATAAAAAAGTGATAACGAAATGTTACTTACAGGTAAACTATAGGAAAATGGATCGGAATTCATGACTATTTACGCCCGTATCCGTATTCTTAAGAGAAAATCGATTTTAATCAAACAATATGCTTGGCCACTTTACTACAAAAACTGCAGCATATATTTTATGTACACTTTTAAACAGCTAATAAAAGTCGTATTTAGAATTTAAAACATCGATACTTTGTTTTGGATACATAAAAATATTTTTTGAATCGACTATATTTTACCTTTTTTTCATATTACGCAAACTAATTAAAAATTAGACAAAAAATACTGACTTACACAATAAATTGTAAAATAAAACGATTTAGGGAGAATACCATAAAAATTGGGTTATGAAAACAAATATTAATATTTAATTTAGATCGCACAATTTTGTAAAACAATGAAATATTATTGGACTTGAGCGAAAAAAGCTGATAGCATTTTAAGTTAAATAATAATATGAAATAATTGTGATGTATTCAAACGGGGAAGATCCTTTAAAATCGTAATTACAAGTACTCCTTGTACTGTATCTTATACAGTATATATCAATAGATATAAACAGGTACATAGATAATTAAATTATTGTGATATGTTAACATTTAAGTGGCTTCGCATTACAATATTACAAGGCAAGTCAAAACCCAATATATATCTAAGATATACAATCCAAAATGTTAAGAATATATTTAGTTTCAAGCAGAATAACTTTATAAGAAAAATATTAAAAAATGTTTTTTACGTTTTGGCGTTTATGTCCTTACTGCATGGAGGAAAGATAACCCTGCCTATGCGCAAAAAATAACCTTATTCATTTATTAAGAAATAATATTTTTAACACACTAAACACCAACATTTTAAAAATCGAAATACATTTTATATATTCACATCACCATATTCTAAAATTAACAAAAAAAAATTAGTTAAACAGGGCATAAAAATTGCACATTTATCTAATAAATAAATACACATGAAAATATAAATTCTAAACATAGCTGTTATATCAATTG
>DWJZ01005473.1:0-14017 GCA_018249125.1 Asbolis capucinus | reverse complement strand
CAAAATTTAAACAATTTTTTTTAATATAATGTTTATAAGTGGCCAGTTCTAAAAACTTTCAGTTTGGCCCTCGTATTCCTATAATGTGTATTGCGAAATTGTATCAGATTTAATTAAATTTACCGTTCACAACTTTGGTCTTAGTGGCTTTCACATAAAAGGTAAATATATTATACTACCGCGGACTTTTATTTAGGATTACTCGATACAAACAAAATCCTACGGTATATCATCTTTGTGTAACTCCAATGATTTCGTTTTAGGCAGCGGACGTCAAGATAGCTCTCAGAGGGCAGATTTTTTCCGACTTCATTGACATGTATTTTTATTTTAAAATATAAATTACGAATGACATAAAATCATTACAAATTAAAGCCTATATGTTATTCTAGTGTATAACCTTTATTACTGTAAAGTTTCATCCAAATCCGTTAAGTAGTTTCTTCGTGAAAGAATAACAAACATCCATACTTACAAACTTTTGCGTTTATAATATTAGTAGGAGGGATTTAAAAACATACGCCTCCATAGTAGAAGCCCTAATAAGAAAGAAACACATAAAATTTCATAACTGTGTTGTTAACCTTTGAATACGAGTACCAAGTAGAATAGGATCAGGTCATGCTTATCATAAAAATGGATTGTCATCAGGACCGAAGGTTTAGGCAAAATTTGAGCTTCGTAGTGAAGAAGGAAGTTTGTCTAAATTAGCGTGCAAGATTGAAACCGAACAAAATAATATACAAACATACAATGGAAATTAAATAAAAGCTTGTAAAAATATGACTTCAGGGCATCTCCGCCTGTGATCTCATTAGTCTCTGGGTACCTACCTTTTGCATACGATACATAAATATAATCATTCTGTCAGATTTATGTAGTTTAAACAAATGTGAGTAGCTGTGGATTTAGCATTCTCAATGTATTTAGTCTGTTGCTTTTGCCGCCCTTAGCTCTATAGTTCGTTTTTCGTAAAAATCTTATACATAAAATTCTCGTGCCTCAGTGTTATTTACCATACTCCTTCGAAACGGCTCGATCAATTTTTATGAGATTTTATTTGCATATTTAGTAGGTCTGAGAATCGGCTACTATCTATTTTTCATAACTGTAAGGGTTGTACACCCCTAACCTTTTTTGTAATTTTTATTTTTTTATAATGTTGCATCAAAAAATATATACAACCCTAAATTTTCACCCTTCTATCACCAACCTGTATTTTCAATAATCATTTTAGCCATAATCAGAAAAAGGCTCACGGCGCTCACCGACTAGGTGAACTGACGACGAAGAAGATTCTCGCTTATCTCAGAAGGCTCAGTGGCATAAATTGGGAGAAGCCTATGACAGGGAATAAAAAGGCTGATGGATGGATGAAGAAAAAAAAACTTTATCCGCGTCAAAATTCAACCGCCTTAGGCTGTACTATTTAGCCTGTATTTTGATAAATAATAGTAGGAAATGAATATTAAAATATTTAGTTAATAACTAACTTTAGCCAATAATCGTTCTAATAACTTGATTGTTATTACAATGAATACATTGTGTAGTATAACAAATCCGTCTAAAAATTGTCTGCATTTCTTGTCTTATCTTAAGTTACGATTCGGGGAATTGGGATTTAACTAGTAAGGTGGAAGATCTGACGATGTGCGCCTTCGCTAGGTAGACAACAAGCTAAAAGATGTTGATTGAAGATAAACAAGTGTAAAGAGCCACTTCGAATAACTTTATGCTACCTCGGCTAGTCTCGGGCGACTTCGATAATCGTCGGTTTTTACGTTCTGAAAAGAGGGATGGAGTAGCGCGAGTGAACGCGAAGTAGCTCCACGCTCAATCATACTTCTTCAACCATACTACTCGGCTAACTTCAGTTTTCTACTGGTCTGTGCTCTGTTAAAAGAAAACTTCGTTGTACTAGGACTTTGTTTTCATTGAAACTTTGTCTATGAGCTGGTCACAGAAACAAACACTATTATTCTTGCAACTGTTTCAAATAGAACCCATTATATGGGACTCAAAACGTAAGGATTATAAAGATAAAACGATAAAGTATGACACGTGGATGCGTTTAGAGACTTTGTTGAGCGTAGCGACAGAAGAGTTAAAGCAAAAGAAGGACCGAAGTATATTACTCCATTTTGCCATTTACATTACATTTCCAGATTGATTAAAATCACCTAATTGAGTTTCCTTTGAAAATAAAACATGATTTAAATAAAAAGATGGAACACTCAAATTATATTTTTATTTATACTTCCAATGCAATGGTAGGGTTATGTTGTAAGTATGTTGATAAAAAGTAGTATACAATTTAAATTTCATTTTATAATCGAAGAAATTTGGAAAACTGTTTCCACAACGTAATAACACGTATTAAATTAAACAATTTAGGTATTTGAAGTATACTGCATTCATAACTATTTTGGGAATCACGTAGCAACCATGTAAAACTTCATATTTTACAGAGCCTGAGGAGAAATGGTAGGGAACCATAGAGCATAGTACTATATATAGGAAACCCATACTTGGCATAGACATGGTATTATTAAAAATACAGTATAACATATTTTTGTGGCAGTACTACATGGTCAACCCATTGACCAACTTTTTGAAATGGAATTACCGAATCATCATTTTGCACTTATTTCATGGAAATCCAGGAAACGAATAGGTATACATTTTTATTAAACTTTAGCAGCTCTAGTATCATAGTGTTCTAGACAATTCATGATCTTTTTATTCCTCGCGACTATCACTATGCTATCTATAATGTCACAGTCAAACTAGTAAGTGTCATTTGTCAATATCATTGCATTGTATTATGTCATACATAAAGATTTATTGACAAAATGCGAGGTAAATAGAATTGATACGTATACACATTGATTCTTTTATCACAAGTAACCATACGATATTCAGTTCAGTTAAAACCATTTTGAACGACGCAATGATGTCGTGTGGTAAGTTAAAATGCGTCGTGTTTGGAGCGTAAGAAATTTAAGGATGCCAGAGATACACACGGGAGACCAATATTCTGTATGGGTAAGATAAAGAAGCTACGTTTATTAATAATATTGTATTATTAAATTAATTATCTGCTTAAAATTTAGATTATAAAGCAGTAAGAATTACGGACAATAACTTATACTCGCCATATGTTAAAATGTTTACATCCACATTGCATAGAATTTAGTGACAGGAATAACAGTTCCCCTGGGTTCAATTACATTGTTATCTTAATTATGAACTAATTAATAACTGTGAAAGAACTATAATGTTATAATTTATTTTTTGTGTTACATTACCAAATTTAGTTGTAAACCGTATGTTAATAATAATAAAGTGAAAAATAGACAGTGATTATGCTCTTTAATGTTTAAGTTTTAATATCATAAAGTTGTCAGCAGAATTAATAAAGAAGGGAGAAGACTTTCTTGCAGATTATTTTTCTTAAACTTATATATATTTTTTAAACATATATAGCCTATGAGTTGTAAAAAAATATGGGAAATTTTAGTACCTAAGACAGAACATATCTTTGATCAGTTTGATAATAAAATGAACAATACAAATTTTATTGAATGTATTGTTGTGTTTAGGTGGGTCTTGTATACATCTTCAACTTGATAGTTGGTACTGGAGCACTGACCCTCCCAGCAGTGTTTGCAAGAGCAGGATGGGGTCTCAGCACTATATCCGTGGTCTTCCTCGCATTCATGAGTTTCATGAATGCCACATATGTGATAGAAACTATGGCATGTGCCAATGCTGTATTCAAATGGAAAAGACTTCAGTTTATTAAAAGGAATAGTGTAAGTATATTAAAATTGTTGTGTAATGTAAGGACTCTATATTGTTTCATAAACTTTGCCAAACAGTCTTGTCTATTTCTGATACTCATCTAGAAGAAGTCCTTCTACAATAAGTTATCACCAACATATTGTAAGGAAGCTTTAATTATTTGTAACTGTCATACTCTGCCACTGATATAATAGAAAGTATCATTTTGAGTGGCGACAGCTGCTAGTACCTTCAAAAGAATTAGTATACAAGTCAATTCTACCAAATCAGATTTTAAAATTGCAGTGAATTTCTATAATAATTATATATATTCCTTTATTTTTAGTAAAAGAGTTGAAGTGTATTGTTTCATAATGTAATGTGCCTCATGTCATAGGTCTACTCTAACATCTTTCTCTGAGACACCCTTCTCTATCTTCAGCCAGCTTTCTCTCTCATATTGTATGAAATTTGCTGACCCTGTCTACTGAACCGTCCACTTTACCCTATTACAATGTTCTACTTTTCCCATCTCTTGGGTACCAGTCATATTCTGCTCCAGATATCTAATAAGTACATATTAAAACATTACCAAGTTTGGTGGAACAATAACTCTAATGCTTAAATATAATATTTCAGATTGAAGAGCATGAATCAGAAGAGGAACCCTCTATGTCACAGCACACGGGAGATCTGGAGGATCCTCTGGTGTGCGGAGACTCTATACCATCAAGATACTATAGCCTGGATAAGCGTGTAGAACTGGGCGAGATGGCAAATCTCTTCTTCAACAAGACTGGCAGAACAATGTTCTACTGTACTCTTTGTGTATATCTGTATGGTGACCTCTCTATTTATTCAGCTGCTGTGGCTAAATCCATTATGGATGTGGTGTGGTAAGTTATTATATCTTGCTGAAGTATAATTTTGCTATGATTGCAAAATGTTGTCGTTATTGCACCATGAAGACCATGTTTATATATAATATAAACAATGAATAGAAATTATTATCAGCAAATTCAGAACCAAACATTATTTCGTAAGAAATATATCGACGACGCATAAAAGTAGTAACAGAGGCAACTCTGTAGAGTAACTCATAAGAGTTACGCCCTTATCGTATTCATTATTCAGGCGTAACTCTGAATAGTCACTCTTATAGATTTATTACGTCCAAACTGTTTTCCGTCAGCCATAAACTTACATTGTCATACTTGTACACTACTGTGTAGTGGTTGGCATAAACAAATCACACTAATAAACCAAGAACAAACAGTCATCTGATACAGAAAGTCTGACACAGAGGCACTACTAACTACTCGCCAGAAAGAATATACAATAGTCCAGATTCACTCTACTCATAATCATAGAGAAAATTGTAAGTTGCCCCAGTGAGACGTATTTGGTATGAGTGTGGTATTGAATAATAATCTGTGAGAAGTCAAAGAAGGTTAAACCAGGCCACCGACAATAAATAAATTAGGTAACCTTTTGACACAAAAGGTAACTCTTACCATAATATTTAATATCAAATTTCAAAAAGGGTACAATGAATTCTATGCCGTACAGGTACAATTTAGGTCATATCCGTCTCAGTTTAGAACTTTAACATTCAATAACTACGCAGTAAGCAGTTTTATATAACACTCGATATATTGATTATAATGTAAGAGAAATATTGACATAATTAAGGTGAATTAAAACGACAATAAACCTATTATATAGATGATGTCAAACTACCAAAAATCCTTGGCTTATTTAAACAAGTGCATTCTTACCTTGTGTTTAACAAGAGACAATACCTACTGAAAGTTCCTGCCGATTTTTATAACTAACTAGCTTTAGCCCGCGACTTCGTCCGCGTGAAATGTTACTTGGGGCTAACCCGCGACTTCGTTTCTAGCAAACATGATTTTTGTGAAATCGTTTACGCAGCGCACGCAGTGGAAGCTGTGAATAGGAAAAAAATCCCCTGATTTTGAAACATTTTTTATTGGTGGAGCTCCTATTGGTCTTAGCGGGATGACATATAGCCTATACCCTTCCTCGATAAATGGGCTATCTAACACTGAAAGAATTCTTCAAATCGGACCAGTAGTTCCTGAGATTAGCGTGTTCAAACAAACAAACAAACTCTTCAGCTTTATAAAATTAATATAGATTCATACTAACATGTAGTAGTAACTGCTCTTGCTTTTGAAAAACTTGACATATGTATAACAGGATAGGAACCTTATCTAATAATATTATTACTAGAATTTCCAAATGAAAAATCTTTACATTCTTTACCAATATTATAAATCCGAAACTAACTCTTTGTTTGTTTGTTACTTTTTCACGCCTAAACTACTGAACCCATTTTTGTTCAAACTTGGCACAGAGGTCGAATAGATCTTGAGGATAAACTTACTCTCATTTTTTCGCAAAAAAGCTTGACGAAGTTGTAATAAAGTTGTAAAAGCTTTTCATTACAGAAGATATAAGCATAACACTTAGTATTCATGCACCTGCCACATGTGATGTTGACAATGTGAGGGAAGGGGTGAGGAGGGGGTGTACCACGTGACGTAGTGGCGGGAAGAACCTAGTGAAAAATAAAAAAAAACACTGTATGCAATCACTATATGCAATGCTGTGATTAGCGGAACTCCGACAAAAATATGTATGTTATTAAACCAGAACTAAAATGGTAAATTGGCTGCTTTTAAT
Organism: Asbolis capucinus; assembly: GCA_018249125.1. Lineage (NCBI taxonomy): Eukaryota > Metazoa > Arthropoda > Insecta > Lepidoptera > Hesperiidae > Asbolis > Asbolis capucinus. Next base: position 7,525 of record DWJZ01005473.1, on the reverse strand, counting down.
ATATTATAATATGATATAAAAAAAATGTAGCATTATTATACATAATTGATTTCTACGCTCTACGATAATAGCCAGTCGCCATAGCTAATCTGAGAAACTAGGCGAAGTAAATACGACTTATCGTAAACACTGCAAATAAATAAATGCACTCACTCACTTCCCCACTTATATTTGGTTATAAATACCTTTATTTGTAAAGATATAACCTTATACAACTATGTAACAATGCTTTAAAGAGCTCCCTATGTCAACATCATCCATTCGACTTTGGATGTCCATTGCTGAACATAGGCCACTCCTTCACCTTTGTTACATATATTATGTTACATAGTATTATGAAGCAGTACCAGAGAAATCAACTTTTGTCTATAGGGCAAAGAATTGTCACTTAATTCAAATTATTATTTAATTGATAAATTATTTAGGGTTACATTATTGAAGTTGTCATACACCTAACGATTTTGAAAATATTCTATCGTTTATGTTCATCTGGGCTAACGTCGAATTCTATTGAAAAAGACTTAAATCGGTCCATTAGTTTCCAAGTTTATTCGTCAAACAATAAATAAAACCTATATCATTCTAAAATAAAAATATCCTTAGTCACCTTACATAAACTAATACTCGTGAAAGTCCCGTTAAAATCGAACCAGTCGTTCCGGAAATTAGCCGGAACAAACAGACAGGCAAAAAAAAAAAAAATGACATTTTAATATTGAAAATATAATATTGCAATAATTTTAATATTGGAAAGAAACATTCCAATTTTATTTATTTCTTTAGATCCGGCGAGAGTAAACCGCGCCCCTTTGAGCATTTTTAAATTAGATTTTTTATGTTTAGAAGGTCAAACACTGTGTCAAAACATAAAATAATACAACATAAAAAAGCATTATGATACAAAAAAAAAACAAATACATAAAAACTACATAGTAAGACGTTAAGTAGGTACATTTCATCAAGTATAGATAATGCTAATCTGTATGTGGCCCTCTAGCAAAAATCAAATTTTAATTAAAGGGTAATTCAAAATGTTGCTCACCCCTGGTTTAGATTACCTTCAGTACGAGGATCTTAACATTATCATATAGATTAGACGTTTAATACACTTGTCAACAGCTCACCAATCCCAGCGAATTTGACAAACAGCACGGACAACGACTATCTTCCATGCTTCAAGACGTCATCGGAGTCCGAAGTGTACACTCGCTTCGACTGCTACAGAGTAGCGTTGCTCACTTTCTTCGCAGCAACAGGTCCTTTCGTCTTTCTCAATGTACAGAAGACCAAGTATCTTCAGTTGTTTACTACGGGCATGCGGTGGCTTGGTGAGTGTTTCAGGTTTCTTGCAAGTTGCAGTGTATGTTTGTATATCAGTATGTTTGTATATTAGTATGTTAGTATCAAATCTGTTCGAGTCAAATCGTGCAAGCATCAATAGACCCATTTCCTTTTACATTATGGAGCTGAAATTTTACACAAAGTTTTTGTCCTGATGACGAATCATTTTTATGATAAGCATGACCTGATACTACGTTCAGGATTGGCCCCAGACAAGGGATCTTCAAAAGTTAACAATACAGTTATGAAGTTTTATGTTTCTTTGTATTAGAGCCGTGTAATTAAAGCTAGTGTTTTAAAATATTTTAATAATCCCTGTTAATCTTATATTTTTATATTATAATGTTGCTTTGATAATATTAAAGCCTTGATAGATCGGCAGCTTGTGTGTACTATAAGTGATCAGGAAATTTAGGCAACAGTGAGAGTGGTCGAAAAGTTTATGGCTTGTGGAAAATGTCACATCTTCGTATAATATAAAAAATAATTTATAATATTGACAATAATACTTTATTACAGCGTTCGCAATAATGATATCGATGGCGATACATCTTCTCATTGGGCGCGGACCGCAAGGGAATCCACCAGCCTTCGACGTCACCGGATTGCCGACTCTTTTTGGCACCTGTGTATACTCCTTCATGTGCCACCACTCCCTCCCAGGCCTAATCAGTCCCATCCGAGGCAAGCGGAGAATAGGCCTCCATCTCGCTCTAGATTACGCTCTCATAAGCGTCTTCTATCTCCTTCTAGCTTTCACCGGAGCGTTTGCCTTCGCTAATCTCAATGAACTCTACACTCTAAACTTTGTTCCCAAAGACAACGAAAATATCTTCCTCGAAATCGTCGAATACTTCCTAGCTCTCTTCCCAGTCTTCACTCTCTCCACCAGTTTCCCTATCATCGCTATAACGTTAAGGAATAACCTCCAAAGTCTGTTTCTAGACACCACTCGGTTGGAATCCTACAATTTGTTGTTGAGGAAGCTCGTGTTTCCTGTCGTAGCTGTAGTGCCTCCCTTACTTCTGACGTATTTCCTGGAAGATATAAGGGTTCTTATAAAATTCACAGGATCGTATGGTGGCACAGGAATCCAGTACTTAATTCCTACCTTTCTGGTGATCTCAGCTCGTCGCTATTGCACTAATCTTCTAGGTCTGGGAGTAGTAAATAAGTACAAGAGTCCGTTTTCTAACATCCTGTGGGCGATTTTTGTTTTGTTATGGTCATTTATGTGCTTAATATTAGTATCAGTGAATATGTTTGAGAAGAAGTCCTGATTTTCTTTTGGTTTGTCTACCATTGGTCAAAGGTGCTTTGAAATAATAATTTTATCAAATTCTATAATGTATAGATTGACAGTATTGTATTAGATTTGGGTAGCTAATTTTATGTGACTTGCATCATATTAATATTATTTTTGTAATTTCTTTCATTTTATTGTCCATACTGATATTCGAATTTAATGAAATTAACACTTAATATTACATATAACTTATTACTTAGAAAACCGTCAATTATTTCTGACATAAATACTTAAGAAATATTTATATATAAATTATTTAGCGTATAACATTCATAAAATATTTTGATAATTTGGGATCATAATTTGAAATGCATTTACCTCATTAACGATTAAGAGACTAAGTAAAATGATTTGCGTCGATCAAATTAAAAATATAACTGCGAATTAAAATGACAATAAAAATGATTGATGTTGGATATTAATATAGGTATAAAAATTTTTTTATGTTAGATTGTTAGTTCGTGTAAATAAGTAGTACATAATCGTCTTTTAAGAAATACCTACCTAGGTTGTAGGTTAAAAACTATATTCTGTGCGGAGGCATAACATAAAATACTACAATGAATATCAAGCTGTAACTTTGGACAACTCACGCACGGCCATCTGACCCCAAACTAAGCGATGACTTGTACTATGGCGATCAGACAACTGATAAACATACATATATATATTTTAAATACATAATTATATATATACATAATTATATACATCTTTTAGACACTCAGAACAAACATCCCTGCTCACCACAGAATAGTTTGACCTGGGTGGGAATCGAACCCACGATCTTCGGTGTAGCAGTTCACTAACTACTAGACCAACCAGCCTGTCCAACGGCTTGTACAATACGTTGAAAGGTTACAGATCGCATGGTGAAAATGTTATATATTTTTGTTAATGCGGATTGGTCTAGGGTTGCCAAACGTACTATATTAGTATATTGTTGTACTGTATATCGGGACTCCCATGTTATATACTGTTATATACATATCAATGTTTATATTTTGCAACACTTAAACTACTAAAAAACATTCCACAATTTTTGACGCGCCCTTCGTTCTTCGAGGGCCGTATTGTGCGCGTGCGTCGGTAAAGATTTTTTTTCTCTCCATAAAGTGGTATTTTTTTTAAGCGTACTATAATTTTTAGGGCATTTATTTAAAATCCAATATTCAAACAAAAGAAAGTTGGCAACCCTAGCTTGATCTCATTTAATGCTATACCTGTAGTTGATGATTACTTTGATTATTAATTAATATATAAACATATATTAGCAGTTCGAAGTTGCACGAAGTATAGGTACAGTAGACTCGATTAACCGGACTAATAGTCATTAGACATTCGGATAATCGAATGTACGAAGAAAGGTTTTTTGTATATATAATTATAGTTATTAAGCTATATATTGTCTATATATCGTCACGTATTTATTAAAAAAATGATGTTTGTATCAAGTTGTTCGATATCGGTTGCTAGTATATCAAAAACAGTGTTTATACTGTAATATAATTTCTGATCAACATTATTTTTTATTCAGTTTCAACTTGAACTTGTAATTAAGAGGATAATTATTGTTTATCAATACCGGTTTAAACCGGTTAGTGAATGGAACATTAATTATATCCGTCGTTGTGTTTTAATGTAATTATCAAATTTAAATTATTTGGAGCTGGACTTCATGTTAAAAATTTTAAGATAACCAGATTTGTTACCAAGTATTAATTCTAAATTCCTTAACAAATTTTCTGTGATAGTGAAATAATCAAAAAATCTTTCTGTAGTTTATAAGTATGGCAAACACGACTGAATTAATTTTTATAAATGTGACATTTTTGTAATAAAATATATTTTGTGTTCACGATTTTTCTATTTCAAATACCTTGAGTAAAAATAAGTTAAATAAATAAAATTAAAAAAGTGTTAATGGACTTCATACAAATCTGGAAGTTTGAGAAAATATATGTATAAAATAGATTAACACTAAATAATAAAAAATTGTATAGAAACTCATATAGTATTTTAAACTAAATATCTACAATACCATCAACCGCATTGGGGTATGCTCTAGGCCTCCTCAGTCACGTGGAGACCCGTGCTTAGTAGGTAGTGAACCTTTAATGGGTTGAAGCCGGGTATTTTCAACGTGAATTCTTCGGAACCTAATAGTTTCGAAAAGGTGCCGTAATGAGCGGCGAATGAAATTCCTTAACACAATTTTTGCAAAAATATGTACAAATTTACTAAAAAGAAAATTTTAACTGGAACCGCTTGCTTATTTCCGAGAATCCTTGTCATTATTATATATATTCATTGACACCTGGTATTCGATTCTTTAAATATTTCCGTAGTCAGTAATGGCTTTTGTGATTTGTTATAATATAAAATCTTACTCAAAGCCTCAAAAGACATTACGTAGGAGATACGAGTATGTAACCAAATCCTTTCTGGTGGATGTAGCCATCAAAGGAGTAACTCTTCCCAGTGCACTAATCTTATTTTAAAATCTTCAGACCCTTGGGTTGGCCACTAGCCCGTTCACCAAACAGCAATAGAGCAGCATCATAGTCTACTGCAGATCTCACTCGGAGAGACCACAACCACACCATCCATTCCAGTACCAAAATAAAACAGCGACAAAGGTTGAAGAATTACTTTTATCATCATTACATATAGTTGTCACTTATCGCGTACACAAGCGACAGGAAGCTTTCATAGCTCAATTGACTTTGGCATGAAGTAACGTTTGTGCGGCGCCCGCGGCCACTCAAACAACCTACAAAGCACTAATGAGATAAAACCAAATTACTTATACAATATTACAATCAAATTCAGCAAATTATCATTGAGCTCATTGCACGCACACTGGAGCAATTAATGTAATAAATTATTATTCATATTGTTAATTACGTATTGTCTATTAGAAATAGAGACGAATTCTGAATTACTCTCGTTAAAATTCAGCAATGGCTGGACAAATTTAAACAATTCTTTGCTATGTTCATACTAGTTTCAGTGTAGTTACGGAAAAAAAAGTATCTTATATGGAAGTCTTGATATTTGTCGGACTATTGGATGTCAAAATGCCCCCATAGCAACAATTGAACAATGCATTGGCATTTACCATAGTTAATCTTATTTGATCGGATATTATTTTGGTCTGAATTTGTTAATTACAAAACGACGGCCAGCTACTTTATATTTTTTATAACATTAAAATACATTGATTAAAGTTTAAATATACTAGATATAAAAATAAGAAAGGGAAACAAAGATTCTTTCTAATTTTTCATGTTTACAGAGTGAGAATGACTTCTCAGTCAATCGTTATTAACAGTTGCGGTCCGAGGGGGTGCAGGGCGAGGCGGAAAGTTCCGAGAAATTAGACTAACGACCCAAAAGACAACAAAACAACAGTAACTCAACTTATTTTAGGTTTAGGTGATTGTAGGATAGAATAGAGGTGGGATATAGATTTCATACCATCTAAAATGTTGATAGAACCGCCACTGTATTCAAGTGACAAAATTGTCAGTGTACAAAGTGTAAGTGAAAAGACATTGCTCTAGTGTGCGTGCACCAAACAATTAATGGATGAATATCACTTTTCCAAAACCATATCCTAACAAATTAGTCCGCAACATCTGCGTGTAATGTCCGGACACCACTGCGCTCTCTCTAACAAATTGTTCTAAATAAATTAATTTATCAAAAATTTTCACATATTTTAATTTTTTACGAATTACATTTTGTAATGTACAACGTACGTACACGTTAAAGTGCGTGCTCATAGCCGTACCCTCGACGAACTTTCTCACGCACAATTCGCCAATCACTGATGAAGTAAAATTACTATATAAAATATTTACAGGTGTCACCTAAATGTCGCCGGATATTTATTACATAAATACAACAGTTAAATAGAAGGCTGTATATTGTTCGTTTAACGTGAAAAGTTCATATATACTTAAGAGTTTACACTCTTGTTTTTGAAAACTGTTTCGCGTAGAATTCTATACAACCCCTGTGCTTATTATAACGTATTTTTTAAATTAAATACACTTTTTTTAATAAAAAGCATTCCATGTTATTTTAAAAAGAAACTTTCTAATAAACATTCGATATAAAGTGAATTTTATGAAGAATTTCAAACAATATTGTACTAGTTGTATTGTCAGTTTTTTCATCTTACGAAGGCACTAGTGTACAAGATCACTTTTTTTTGTACTCATAACTTGCGCCGTTTTTTGTTTACAAGAACAAGATGACTACAGTCAGTTTTCTTCATACTAAATTTACAAACAAACGGTGCATGCAAATTGTACCTTAAACATTATATATGTTTCAATTATATTTGCAAATGAATGTGTTTTTAATTTGATGTTTATGTTAAAAAAACCTGATCTTGTCCACTCGTGCTTACAAGTTAATTCAAGATGAGAAACAGACTACACTAACACAGAGACAGTATTAAATTTTTTGAATTACCGAATATTTAATATTAAAAACACCGGACGGCATTGAAGGACATCACAACAAAACAAATATGCACAGCGAGAACGCAATGTTGCTAACAAAAAAAAAAGATTACAACATTATAAATTCACTATTTAATCTACAATGTACTTGCAATGAAAAATATATTACCGAACCCCTTAATTTAGAAACTGGTATGGAGTCGTTTATTTCCCCTACAGATCCTAAATACATTTAGTATGAAATACATTTTTAATGAATTTAAAAGTATTTGGTAACTAGGACGAACAATATAAAAAATGTGAACTATCCGACGGCGCCGGAGAAACTGCATTTTTATACACATTAAAAACAATTAGTTTTGCATTGTATAAAATAAACAAAATAAAGTAAACTATACATAAAACG
>DWJZ01005472.1:0-14019 GCA_018249125.1 Asbolis capucinus | reverse complement strand
CGCCCAACTATAACAACAATATAATCAGGATTGATTCCCATACAGCAATCTGCTCTGGAGCAGCAAGATGGAGTACGTGCTAGACCTCCTCAGTTATAAGGAGTGACAAGTAATCATTAGTGGGACATTATTGGATTGAATTCGTAATCAATTAAGAATTGACGTTATAATCTTATTTTAAAAAAAAATATTTTTACTATGAAGAAACACATCAAATTTCACAATCGTATTAATAGCAGAAGTATGTATCATAAAAATGCATTGTCATCGGAATTAAAGTAGTATGTAAAATTTCAGTTCCGCTGTGTAAGAGGGAGTGGATGTAATTAAACTTGAAAGATTTAACTCGAACACTTTACAAACATACTAATATACATTGCAAGTTAAAAAAAAATAAAAGATTATTGTTTAACTTCATCATGGATGGAGACATATTACTATATTTAAATAATAACCACTGTTACAGCTGCAAAGATAAGCTACTCTGTTGCTACGCTGTATTTTCTAGGTAACTTAACCACACATTATAAAACAAACATAAAGTTGCCATATGTTAACTGCTGAAGTAGTATATTCTCTAATTTAAAGAAAGAAATACAGTAAGAGTAGATAACTCTTACATAAACGGTATGATGGCTACCGTATATTGCATACAGTGGCGTAGCTAGCTTGAGTGGCACCCGTTGCAGTGGTGTCACCCCATTCAAAGTAAAATACATTTTTTTTATTTTAATTTTTTTTTCTCAATTCAAATTCTTTTTAATGTTGTACATTGTTCATTGTTGCTAAACCGGGTGGGTGTCACTCCAAAAACGGTGACAAACGGTGCGGGCCACCCCTGCCGCCCCCTCATGCTACGTCACTGATTGCGTGTATTTTTTACCAAAGTATATCAGATTGACGCATACCAGCAAGAAATACAGACCGCGTTAAAATTAAGGTACATCAATGATTAATTTTTAACAATTAAAGGATTTGAGCACTAAAGCTAAGCTAAGTACTTGGACCTCTAACTCTATGCAGCTGTTCGTCAAATACTTGAAGGTCAAGTTTTTTTTGAGAATGAATAAAATTGGAGAGACGCCAGCCAGCTTGATATGAGCGGTGTGACGTAAGGGTTATTGGAAGGTTTCACTAACCTTGTAAGGTGGCACGAGCTTCTTTATCTGGTCGACAGGTACATCGGTGCCAACCACACCGAGGAGGTTGGCTTCTCGTTTCTGTAATAAAAGTAATGAATTATACATTTATGATATACATAATTATCTCTAATCTCTAATCAACAACATTGCAACCCATAACTGATCCAATAATAGGCTCGGTCCTCAGTCATAATGTGACAGGTACAGGCCAAAGTCTACCACGCTGTCCTAGTGTAGGTTGGTGGACTTCACACACATTTGAGACTTTATGTAGAACTCTCCGTAATAATCACATCTTTCTTGAATCACGTCACGTCATAATCACGTCTTTCTTGACCATGATAATCGACTCGTGATAATACATCAGACATAACTTAAAAAAATTTATGTGTACGCGGTAGAACCTCCTGTTTGAGAACCTTCTGTTCGAGAGACCAACGTTCAAATCAGGCTATCATTCTCTCTACCTCTAAAAATTTGTTAAATAAATCAACTTCAATTACGAGTACATCGATCAACATAATCATTAATTGACTTAAAATAAAAATGTTTTAAATTTAATGGATTTATAAATCTCCAATTCTTTAAATTTACCGTATGGTTTCTCCTGTCGAAGATTGGGACGGTGACTGACGTCATCAGCTGACCCATCCCGTCGTCAGCAAGGTTACTACTCTGTAAATGAAAAAAAAAATTAATAAAACTAAACTCAAATAATGACGTTAAACGACGATAATGACGAGAAGTTAAACAAGTTTCTGCAACTTACTCTCCCTCCGACGTAGACGGGGCTCCAGTGCACGGGGTGTACCGTCTGGTACATGACCAGAGGCCTGGCCAGCACCTCAACGAAGTGCAGCACTTTTAGTCGTATCTCCTCGTGACCGTTGATAGTCACGTGGAAGCCTGTATAATGATGATGCTAATTAGGAACAAAATCTACCAATATGAAACATTTTTACAATGTTTTATTTAACTTGCAGTGTGTTTGTATATTAGTATATTTGTTTGTTATAGTTGTTGCAAATCGTGAAAGCTTAATTAGATTGTTAACTTTTAACCGACTATAAAGGAAGAGGTGCCCAATTCTTGTGTGATTTGTTATATAAAGCTACCTCAGAACTCTTTACTAAATGAACCGATTTGGATATATGTATTTTTTTTTATTTAAAAGCTGGGGCTTATCGTGGTCCCGTTTTATTTAGAGTTGACTAGTGTTAATTAGTTAACCACATCCTTAATAATGCGTCTTTAATTGGCTACGACTACACCGATTGCGTTGACAAAGATCTTTTCAATGTATTACTTATAGAAGTAATTTGAAGTCGGATGTTTTTAACGATAAAACAGAAAATTAACAGACGAATTGGTGACCGATTCGTAAGGGCTTTTAGACACGGTGCGTTGTGTCAGGCACGTCTAACTGTTACAGTTACAATAACTACTTTTTCTGGTAACTGGCTTTTCCGAAGAGAAGCGAGGCAGTTTTTAATAAAGTTATAATGAACGTACCTTTATTGCTGCAAGCCATGTCCTTCATGTTGTGTCCGGAGTTAGCATCGCCACCGACGCGGTAGGTAAAGATGCGGACAGGCATGTGCGGCCAGTTCCAGGTTCGAAACACCCCCTTCACCCCCGCGGCGCCCCCTCCAGCGCCCACCACCGCGATCGCCTGGTTACACTGACATCCTTGCCCGGTACGGTTGTACTACAATATTAATATACATATGTATATTGTCACTCTCAGTTATGAAAAGTGATGAAAGTAAGACATTATTTATATTGAGGCATAGTAACGGGTATATGCATATAAAAAAAAAAAAGTTTTTACTAAAAATAACTTTCGTCTAAAAATAACATAAACCCTTTTTTATTTTATTTACTTTTTCTTGTGTTATAAAAATCCAAGTATAAAAGAAAATCCAAATAGACTAATACTATCTACTGACGTCACTGAAGTGCAAAAAATATTACGTATTATGTTTACATACTTAAAGCCGCTAAAGGTTACTTAAATTGTTCCTCAGTACTAATTTTACATTACCTACTAACTCAGTGCGGCAATTTTCTATGAGTTTTATTATGAACTTGATTTGTATAAAAAGGAAAATAGATACACATATTTTTAAAGTATTCAAATATGGTCAATTACCCGATGAAGAATCTCAAAACCGGCAGTCAGGGCTCCGGTTAAGTTAGCCGCGCCTCCAGCGGGCTCCACTGCCCACAGTGCACTCTTGAGCTCTCGTATAGTTTCTGGCACGGCCTGGTGATGCAAGGAGAATATTATAGAAGCTAATATTTATATATTAATATATAGCAAAAACCTGTTACCCCTTTTTACAAAACATTACCTATGAAGGCGTATGAAATTTGTCACAGATAAAAGAGCTCTTATTAAGGAGCTGAAATGTAATATTTTACCTAATAATGTATTGGCAATATATTGAATTCCTTAATAAAATATTAGGCATGTGTTTCTCACAAACGCACACATACTAACAACTATCGATATTTGATCACAGATCGGTTCTCTACTTTTTATTATTTAAAATCGATTTCAATAGTCAAATAGATTTATTATACTTTACTTTATACAAATATAATTGTTTCAAAATGTACACAAGTATTTATTTTATTCAGGGTCGATTCCGCTCGGATACGACAACGCCGGTAATACCCACCCTTATTAAGCATAGGAGAGATGGAAAATGGGCGGGTGAGTCCTTATGGCCAGTACGCGGAGGAGGCACCCGTGCGTTCATATGAGATCCCGGTGCCTTTCCATATGCGCTGGATGGATATACCCGAGAAGATTTTAGTAGGTAGAAATCCTAGGTTACGGGTATCTTTGGAAGATTTTCCCCTCGATAGCAAAGAAACGTATTTATTTTAAATAATTGCAAAAAAACGCTCAACGAATTGTTCAAAGAAAAATGTAAGTGACAAAAAATCATCTCTTTAGGTCGTTCTACATTAATATAGAATGTAGGGTTGGTATATGTGCAAAACTCGTGTTTCTGTCAGTGTGAATAAAGAGAGTGGAATACCTACAAGATTGTTAGTGGGCTCGTAAGTGGGGCTTGATAAATAAAGCGCAAGTTAGCGCTGCAGCGCTCACTTTCTGACTGGCTTTTAAAACTTAAGAGGGTCAAGGATTTGTGCCACGATGAAAGCAGATATGTTACATAAATATTTATAATACCGAACGTCAACCGTGAGAGCTTTACAAAATTCAAGCGCTGAAAATGTCTGAATATTTTTCACGTTAGTTCTCAAATGCTTCTTAATTGGATTACCGCACCCTTAATGATACAACTTCATCGGGGAACTTTACAATATCTGTCAAATGTTTGTCACAAATTAATGATTATAAATCTTAGGCATTATAATAGTCAATATGACTTCGAATCAAAGTTGAAATCAAATTATGATACTTGAAGTATCTTTGCGGGTTTCATATTGAAGGTTACATACATACATGTTGTGTATGTGTAGTTCTCGGAGGTGAGTAAAGTCGAACAATCCGCAGTTGACCAGCTGGAGGACTGTGACCTGTACCTCTCACATTGTGAATGGAGACCCAAGGAAGTGAGACAGTTTCGGGTTGAAATTATGATGATATGCTGTCAAGGATTTTTATATAGTCGCTAGGAACCACCTGCGACATTGTCCGCGTGGTACGTTGATAAAAAGTAGTCTATGTGTTATTTCAGACTACAAATAATTGACTTATTTCGAAGCAATTATTATTGAGTATTTAAACTAGTTGCAATTATTATTGAGTATTTAAACTAGTAGCAATTATTATTGAGTATTTAAACTAGTAGCAATTATTATTGAGTATTTAAACTAGTAGCAATTAATATTGAGTATTTAAACTAGTAGCAATTATTATTGAGTATTTAAACTAGTAGCAATTATTATTGAGTATTTAAACAACTAGTATAATTATTTGTGTCAACTAAAAATAAATCTCGATTCATTATATAATTAACATTTTATCTCAGTGACAAATTTAAGATTTTACTGGCTTAAATTTTTTGATATATATAATTTTTGATATATTTATATTTGATATAATAGTCAATACAAAATGTTAACTGATAGACACGGGATTTTCATACCTAAAAATTATTCTGAGGAAGTATCGCGTTAGAAAAAAATCTAGTATTTTACAGTATACATCAACACCGTTTATCTATCTGTGTTGTGTTTGAATTGTGTCAAAGCTGTCATAAGTCGTATATAAGTACTCGGGTAACTTGGCGATAGGGGCGCTACCTGCCGAGCACTCACCACTCCTTGTACCGGAGATGCTATCTTAAAACTTATAAACTTGAATTGAACCTGTCAATACTGGGCTGGTAAGAGCAAAGTTGTTAACAACGTATTTCTCGAGGGAGTTAGAGATAAAGTGGTGGCAACACTTGATTAGTACACTCATATATGGTAAGGAAGATATGTTATAAAAAAAATGTTTTCTACAAATTTTACGTTAATGACTTGACTACAGTCTCACCTAATGGTAAGTGGCGACAAAGCGCATTAACTTAGAATAAGCCTATTCACTCTTGTCTTGAAGACGCCTACATTATACTTCAGCGGAAACATAGACGCTGGTAATTTATTCCAATGCTTCGCGTACGCCATACAAAGGACGAGGTGAAGCGTTCCGTCCGTACCGGAGGGATATCCAAAGTGTAAGGATGGGTACCAGGGGAGCGTCGTGTCGTACGATGATAATCAGCTGACCCAGCGAACTTTTTTTTTACCGAAATACTATGGGTGGGGAGAGAAGTGGTGTGTTCAACCGATGATTGACCATTACTGAGCACGGGTCTCTCCTTGTGATTAAGGAGGCCTTTACCGTATTTTTTCACGTCTAAAATTTTTATTTCCGTGTCAAAAAAAAACTAATCTTTTTTCCAAAACAAAAATTGGTAGGGCCAGAAAAACATTAGAAATATAGTCTACGAACTATTTTCATATCTACCATATATATAAAAAAAAAAACCGTTTCGGAGGAAACTCCTTCCAGTTAATGTCCATTGTTGATTCCATCACGGCAATTTAAAAAAATAAACGGAAAGAATAAAACGACCTTTAGAAGAAAGTAATGAATCCACCCGCCGAAGCTTTTTGTGTTGTTTAATAGAGGGGTACATTAAAACGTGTTTGATTGAATCCATTAGGGCGTGTACACACTAATTGTAAAGATGTGTATCGTAATGCCGCACGCAATATGTGCATTTGCGTTCAAATTTCAAGATACTGATTTAATTGTTAGTTTCACTGGTCAAATATACATATTTTATGCTATAACAACGCTGTTGGGTCATCTGCGCAGGTTGTTGTGCCTCAATTTTACTAGTATCTCAGCAGAATACACACATTTAGTATTCTATGAAACCAATGGTGAGAGGCCCGTTGGCCTAGTGGTTAGTGAACCTGACTGCTACATCGAAGGTCGTGGATTCGATTTCCATCCAGGTCAAACGTTTCTGTGTTGAGCAAGAATGTTAGTGCCTGGGTATGTATATAAGTATGTATTTAAAAATACATAATGATTGTTTATCAGTCGTCTGAACACCATATAAAATGCTTAGTTTAGAGTCAGATGGCCGTGTGTGAGTTGACCAAAGATGAAAGATAAAAAACACAAAAATGGCATTCGAAAAACATGCCATCCGATTCATTATAGTTCACTCAATCTATTATGGGTCTCTCACACGTAACGAGTACAGTGGCGAGACAGTGCTTATGAACATTGTGGTTTTCATAGTTTTCGTCCATTCAGCTCTCTCGGCCTAGTATAAGTTTACTGTCTCACCACTGTACTCGTTACATGTCAGAGATCTATTATGATTATTGAGATAATATTAAAGTTTTATTATAATCGACAAATTGTCAAAATAACAATTCAATTTCAATTGGGTCTCACTTGAATTGTACTAGACTGTCATTAGCAGAATTGTCACCCTGATAGTAAGTTAGTGCGCTTTACCATTGTGGACTCCATCGCCACTTACCATCAGGTAGGATGGTATTCAAGCGCTAGCTTATTTAAGGTGAAAAATAAAATAGTCCGTCCATGGACATTTTCTCTGCAGGTAATTTATTAGGTATTTATATAAACAAAGAAAACATTTTTATTTTGCCGTAGTGTAAAAAAATATGTATAAATAGTTACGTGTATTTTAAGCATTTAAATGTCACTCGCTATAACGGTGAAGGAAAACATCGTGATAAAACCTGCATGCCGGGGAGTTCGCAAAACTGAAAAGTGTGTGAAAACCCCCAGTCCGCACTTTGCCAGCGTGGTGGACTATGGCCGTAACCTGTTCATTCAGAGAAGAGAGCCATGTTTAAGTGGGCCGTGATGGTTTAAGATGAAGAAGGTAGTATTTTGTCCATGTGAAGTGTCTTAGAGTAGCTGGGCGTAAAAGTCAATAATCAAGTCAATCAATATTTAAAAAAATTAAAAACGTCGAGTGCTATGCCTACTACTAGAGTATATTTTTTAACCATCAACTTTGTATTTAACTGAAATATGCCCTATTTTTAGTAATTGATAAAAACAAATCATGAAAACTAATACAGTATCGCCAAAACCTATTACTTTTCCATCAACAATTTAAATTAGAAGCCTAAAATTACTCTCTACCAGGGGTGAGCAACCTTTTGAATTAAAGGGCCAATTTAAATTTGAGGTTTGCTAGACGGCCGCGTAAGCATTATTTATTCTTAAATCTACTTAACGTTTTTGAGTTAATGTAAAGTATTTATAAATTCGTAAAATTTTTGTATCATAACACTTTTCATGTTGTATTATTTTATATTTTGACACACCGTTTGACTCTAAGCATAAAAAATATTATTCAAAAATGCTCAAAGAGCTGCATGCGGCCCGCGAGCCGCGGGTTGCATACCCCTGCCCTATACAGTATCGACTATTTAATGTGTTTTTAATTAAATAGAGATAGTTTAGTGGTTCGTCGGTATTTTTCCTACACTAGCTTCTGAGTTTTAATGATTATTACACTTACAATGATTATTACACTTACAATGATTATTACACTTAGAATGATTATTACACTTAGTCTTATTTATGTGCGTATTAGAATTTAGTTATCCCTTTGTATATCCTTATCGATAACACATTATCATTAATATCATTGACTTCAATTCATTGACGACCCACTACTGAGCATGGGTCTCTCGTCATACCGAGGAGACCTTGAGCCTACTCCACCACGCTGCTCTAATGTGGATTGGTGGAGGGTTACTGATCAACCCGAATGTCGGAAGTTTTTACCTCGCCCGAAGACCTCCGCCCGACATGACTTAACGATTGCTCTCTAACGATTACAATAACGAGCGACGGCTCTACGTGTCCACCGAAATACAGAATTGTTCATGAAATTCTAGCCACTAGCGGTCACCCGTCCTCCTACCGACCGCGCCCGCCTAACTTTTTCGATCGCTTTCAATCGAAGCAAGCTGACGGGCTATGAACGCCTCTATGAAGGAGTATGTATCCTTTAGTTTAATTAGAGCTTTGTATGCCTCATATTATGAACATTTAGCTACAAACTTCAGCCTGGTTCTCGCACCATTTTAGCCTAAAATAGGTAATTCTAGCAATATGTTGTGCGTTATTTATTCTGACTCAAATAAGGCACGTGTTATATTTTAATATGTACGTGACGTTTATCTGCCACGCATTTAATATATGGATTTGATTATGAAACGGTAAGACGGTTGACATTAGTATATATGGCAAGAAATTGTCCTCGCTTCGCTTCGGAAGGAGGGTTGTCCAGTGGTTCCAGCATTGCTATAAAATTTTTAACCTATTATCCCACGGGAATAAAGCAGTTTTCTGGAATAAAAGGTTTCGTATAACCATTGTCCTTACATAATCTACAAACATGCTAAATTTTATTTAAATTGGTCCATTGGTTTTTGAGTTACTAATTTTTATTTATTTATTTATTTTATATATTTATGTCATCTCTTATAAAAGAGAACAAAGGACATAACTTAATGCCTAATGGCTTTGACCACCAGTCAACCCTGGGTGGAAGTGATAAAAGCTATTGGTAGATTAGCCTTAATAAAATTTACCTGTTATTCTACGGGAACAAAGCCATTTTCTGAGATAAAATCTATCCTATATTCATTCTAGGGTTTTAAACTTCGATTACGTCAAGTTTCATCTCAATCTGTCCAGTTGTTTTTGCGTGAAGCTCGAATAAACAGACAGACAATAAATCCACAAAAAAAATGGTTTTGGTTTCTATATCGACAACAAAGTCTCCTTGCATCAATATTTCCAATAAATACGTTATATACAGGATTGACTCTGTTACAGATTTATTACTAGTATAGATTATATTATAGGGAAAACAGTGTGAAAATAATGAAATCATAAAAAAATATATCTAAAACATATTATGACACTGATATAAGTTATATTAATTTATGTTAAATATCATACAGGTATATAATTACACAAATTATATTAAACAGAGGGGAATATCTATAAAATAACTAAAAGAAAACACTGCCCTAATTTTACTAACTATACTCAGAGAAAATCGATCTGGGTCTTTTTCGATACGAAATTTACAAGTTTGTATGGACAAAAATTCAGATCAAATTTGCACCGAGTATATCTAGTGATAGACAATAAACGAACCCCTGCAGGTCCTGTGGTCCCTACAGGGTACTGCCGTCATCTGCAGTAACTATTTATGGACTTGTACGGAAGAATCTCATAGCAAAGTGTATATACGATAACTTGGCATAACACTCCTCGTAATTATGGGTGCGACAGTAACCAACTCAAGCGCAGGAAGGTTTTTATTCAGTCCGTAGGCCTCCGATGCGGTGATAATCTAGTGGTAAGCGGCGATAGCTTAGTGGTTAAGAATTTGGCCATCTACTCGGGGGGTCCGGGTTTGAATCCCAGGGCGCACACTTCTGACTTTTCGGAGTTATGTTAAGCATTACAAATATGTATGTCAGTCGCTATAACGGTGGAGGAAAACATCGTGAGGAAACCTGCATGCCGGGGAGTTTGCTAAACTCAAAGGTGTGTGAAGTCTCCCAATCCGTATTTGGCCAGCGTGGTGGACTATGGCCTTAACGTTCTCATTCAGAGAAGAGACCCGTGCTCAATAGTGGGCCGTGATGTGTTGAGATGATGATGAGGCCTCCGACAAGGCTTAACGATTATGTTACGTTAACAACCGTAACTGACGGCTTTATATGCCCTCCGAAGCACAGAAGTTCTTTAGAAATTTGTACCAATCATAAAAAATATCTTACCTGAGCTAAAATCTTGGTGTAACAGGGATGTATCTCGGAGACAGTCTCGCTGTATCGATAGATGTTGACGAAGTCGTTCGGTCCAAGCGTGTCGAGGAGCGCTGATACAGTGGCCTGGGCCAGACGCCTGTACGATGATCCCAGGTCATCGGAATCGTCCAGAAGGATCACGAGGTCTTTAGGCGAGGTAGCAGCTTCCACGAACCAGTTGGACGATCTAAAGTCGTAGAAGTCCCGTGCGTGGTGGGAGTACCCATCTTCAGGTGGCCAGGACATTGCTGGAAGAGAAGAAATACGCGTTACTTTAGATAATAATAAAAAACTTTATTCACCATAAATTTCTAGTTACATTTCTACACAGAGCACTGCCTCCTAGAAAAGCTAGCTGTGGCCCGGGAGGCAGTGAGATGGCTTCTTATTTGTTACCTATTCATACCCATAGGCCACCATTCGAAAAGAATGTTTAACATACAAACTTGTTAAATTTGCAAGTAAAAAATTGTTGGGGGAAGTTTAAATATGACATTTAAAGTGAAACTTTGTTTTCGACGCCTAATATTTTACGTTTTAAAATATTATGTCATGGAATACCTATAAAAAAATTATTAAATAACGAACACGGAACAACAGTGTCACTGAATCGTACCATATTGGATCGGTCATCTGATCCCAAACTAAGCATTTTTGCTTATAGTTTGTTCTGTTGGGGATCGAATCCAAGACCTGCTAGGCTGCCAGGCCAGATCAGTGAGGTTCACTAACCAATACACCAACGCTATATCGTGATCCCTTGTATAAAACCAATTATCTTGTGTAAATAAACACTCAATAATTAATTTCTAATCTTTAGTAGTTATTTTTTTTTAAGTCTTATTCGCGAGGAGAGAACCGTATCCAATACTAGGTGCAAAATGTTGAACGCATAATATGTATATAAAATCGTTTCTTGTAAGCTACTTCTTTTTTATTATAAATTAGTCAGTGTTTGTTAACGATCCCACCGTAAGTGGCGATGAAGTCTTCGATGGTAAAGCGCACTAACTTATTACTATTGCCTATTCACTCTTAACTTGAGACATTTACATTATAATAAGACATCTACAACAGGGGTGAGCACCCGCGGCCCGCGGAACACATGCGGACCTTTGAGCTTTTTTAAAAAAGATTTTTTATGTTTAGATGGTCAAATATTGTCTCAACATGTAAAATAATACAACATAAAAAGCACTTTACATAGAAACTCTAAAACGTTAAATAGATTTGATTAAGTATACAAATGCTAACTAAATAATATGAAGACCAAATAAACAATTTTCATTTCATTTACTATGTGTGGCCCTATGTCAAAAATCAAATTTAAAATTGGCCCCTTTATTCTAAGGGTTGTTTACCCCTGATTTACAACATCGTTTTTTGTAAACAATGTGTTCTTAAAAAGAGTTTATTGGTTCCGTATAGATATAAATAACCTGGATAACGCCTCATGAAGCCGGTAGAGGAGGCATAGTACTGCCACGACAGCGACGGATCGATCTCGTAGTTGTTCACGAACAGGGGATCCAAGTGCTCCGACCACGCTATTTGATTCTGAACTTTCTCATCTGTAACAAAATGTATATTTTTTAATTTATGTTCATTTTACTTATGACTTTATTCTATAAACATATAACGTAATTACTATAAGTAAACTTAATGCTTTGATGCATTATGCATCTGTAGAATGAATTATATTATAAAAATAAATATAGAACTATTGTTAAACGTATCTTAGTGAGTTATAATTTTGTTAATTTAGATTTCACTAGCTTTGTTGGGCATATATTTTTTTGTGAATTTGTTTTTTTTTCAACTTAAATATTTGAAATTATTATTTTTGTGTTCTTAAAAATTAAAAATAATTTATAACAGTTTCCTTTTAATAACAGATTGTGATATATATTCTGTCACTTTCTGTTTAAAGTATCCTCCAGAGCCCCTAAACATTTTTTTAAGTCATTAACCGTCAATCTACCCTACATATAATTATTTCTTCCGATTGCCACTGGCCACCAGGTTATGAGCAGGTATATCTCAAGGATTCGGTGAAATACGCTAAAATATATTGTTCTAGAAAGTTCGAAATTTTGTTTCTTGCCAATTTGAGTTAGTTGATAAACATGTTATTTGTTCGGAAGAGTGCAGGCATTAGTTGCCAGACATCAAATTAAAGTTTGCTAATTGAATAATTCAGCAGCAGAGGTGAACTCGCACAACCATCGTGTTTCTAGGGATCGAACTAACGCATATACATCGACTAACTCTTTCCAGTTGGATAATAAAAAAAAAATTAAAAATCAATATAGTAAATGTGGGTATTTTAATGGTTTTATGACGAGTTTATCCTGCAATGGAAATCATCATCATCACTGCAACCGATCACCATAACAGTCCCGTTACTGGACTGTGGTCAGCTCTCACAATATGAGGGGTACAGGCCATAGTACACAACGCCGACCAAGTGTGAATTTGTAGTAATACTGCTGCCAGGTGACGACTATACAAGAAGTTACGGAGGTTATTCCTTAACTAGCTGTACCCGGCGTTGCTAAGCATAAACTCCTCAACCATATGCCAGATACAAATTTGATACCAAAACCTTTTCCGAATAATTCACAACAAAGTTGCTAAAGACACCACTGCCCTATCTCCTACCATTTCAGAGTCTATACAGGACAATAAACTTACAAACATTAATTCATATATATATACATATATAAATAGACATATATAAACAGATTGTGAGTACCCGTTTGCATTTAAAATGTTTAGTAACCGCGACGATAACAATCTAAAAACATGTTTGACGTATGTATTATTTGATTACATCAGGGGTGAGTAACCCGCGGCTCGCGGCCGCATGCGGCCCTATGAGCATTTTTTAATTAAATTTTTATTCATAGAAGGACAAACACTGTCAAAACATTTAATAATACAGCATAAAAAACATTATAACTTTACATAGAAACTCTAAAACGTTAAGTAGATTTGATTAGGCACAAATAATGCTAATCTATGTGCGGGCCTCTATGAAAAATTAAATTAAATATTGGCCCTTTAATTCAAAAGGTTGACCTGGATTACACCATGAACCCAGGAGGTTTTTTCCTTAACTTTTCGTAGTAACATTTTTTCTCATGAAACTCTATGGTTTTGAAACTCCTACACCAAGGTGAACTAGGCGTTCGGGTCGGTGTAATTACAAATATGTAAATTAAGCTTCTATTTTCTGGGCGGATATTTGATATACATCGAAACTAGTTTGTAACTAAAGACGGGGTCTTAAGTCTATTAGTTAATAAATCATTTTACCCCTTCTATTGTTTACTTGCCTCTAGCTCGTCATTAACCTGTGTTAGTAACAATTATTGCAGTGCACAGAGTATGTATGTAACTTTTTGTCATAGTGTTGCCAGACGCAATCTGTAGTAAGCATAGACAATTTTGTGGAGATAGTAGATTTGAAATATTTAGATTATTTTACACTCTTTTAACACTAAATTCC
>DWJZ01005471.1:0-14019 GCA_018249125.1 Asbolis capucinus | reverse complement strand
AAGCATTAACTTATTCTACGTAGCAAAGTCATTCTTCCTTTTAATATTTTTATTTTTTATCGCATAACTTATAACGCAATATTTGTCGCGTAGTTTCTAGTTAAGCGACATCTGACGAGTAGTTTTTGAGTTATCTTTAATAATGCGTATGTAATTGGTTACAACTACCTACGTTGACAATGATCGTTTCATTTTATTACAATCGGTTTGATTGAAGTCGGTTTTTTTAATGACATAAGCGAGAAATTGTGGCACTATTTATGATCCACAATGAATAATACCACTGTACGTAGTTTTGTTGTAGTTTCATAACTTAGTGCGCAGAAGCTAAACTCGAAAAAACGCGGTGACATAATACAGCAACGGTTCATCAAAGATTGTATTCACGGAACAAGTTTTGGTAAGTTTTTTTTAAATGATATAATTCTATCGGTCATTTACTACATATTTAGAAGACGTAATTAAAACATTATTATAAAACATAATATGGGAGAGCGGCACATAGATTTTGATAGGTACATTTGATAGATACAATTTACACACGACCTTCTCCCAGAAAGGAAAAGGCAAATATAAATATGTGCTTAAGCTGTAATCCCGAGGCTGAAACTAAATGTAAATGACTATTTCTGAACATATAAAGAGTTTGGGGAAACCGATTAACATTGGATTTAAAAAATATATATGTCATTTTGATAAAATATCCAGGAGACCGCCGCACAAGAAACACCTCAAATATGGCAGCATATAGGACGAGGGCATAGCAACAAGCGAAGCTTAGTGAGCATCCTTATACTAATTAACTATCGCCGACTGTCATGGCGGTCTGTCTAGCTGTAAGTGGCGGACTGATGCTGCTGTAAGTAGGGTGGTAGATGGTGAGCAGAACATGCAGATCATCCAGGTTTTGTTTCATTGGTACAGATGCAGACAGGTTTCAAAGTTGCAACGTTTCACTTTATTAGAAAGTGCTACAGATTTAAATATTGTAACTTATAACAACTTTCACGGAACAGGTGCCCAGTCAGGTATATCAACAAAAAGACAATATTTTCTTGTTATCTAAAGTTGTGTGTTTGTACTCTTGTACGTTCGTTACAAATTATACTTCGTAAAAAGATAAAAAAACGAAGAATCCTTCGCATTATCCTACGTTTGAAAATAAAAAAAAAACACAAAACTAAACAAAATACCATAATGTTGACGAGCCGCTACCTCCAGGGTGTCGGTTATTTGTGACGGTTTGCGCACGCATTGTTTAATCGCAATTTTTTCCTAACTCGCCAAAAGAAATATTACTTCAAAAAAGCATACAAGTCCTAGTCCAGCAAGACGATCAAGTGCGTATTGGTTAACTGGGCGCAACCTCAGGAGTGCACATCGTTACGATGTTTTTCTTCGGCAACCAAAGCCAGTTTTAATTAATTTCTACCTGACATTGGGAAGTGATGGTACCAAAAATGATAGGAGACCTTCTCGTGCATACCTGCCTGCTGTTGTAATGAGGAATGATGAAGGGTTTCGTGGCTAAACCTAGTGTCGGAAGTTTTTGAGCCGCCCGGAGGCCCCCGATAAAGCTAAAACGACTGCCATCTGACGACAACAACCACGACCGACAACTTTACGTGCCCTTGCTAACTCGGTTCATCGATTAGAATCACGTGAGTGGCAGGGCTAGAGCGCCGAGCCAGGAAGAAATCACTAATAATTTACCGGCATACAGTCGGCGGTCAGAGTTTGCGATGTGCCGGTGGCCCACGGGCCTGTGGAGCGGGAGCTGCAGCATACCCCCGGTATTACCCGCGTGAGGCGCCGTGTGGGTTAGGTGCAGGAACAGGGGGCGTGATGTGTTGTGCCGGTGGATTACTAAAATAAACAAAATCAATTTGCAATAGCAATAACAAACTTTTTTTTTTATGATACAAGCAGACAAAAGAGCAGACGGGTCACCTGATGGTAAGTGATCACCGCCGCCCGTGTACATAAGGAACACCAGGGGAACACCAATGCGTTGCCGGCCAAGGAGGAAACAATGTACCCGCTTCTTGAAGGCCCCATGTCAAAGCTATCAGGGAACACCGATGCAGGGAGTTCGTTCCATAGTTTACACGAGGCAGAAAGTGCCGTGAACATCGAACTGTAAACGAACGCCTGGAATCCAGATAGTGTTGGTGGAGCCTGGTTTTACATCAGGATGTGCGGTGTCGGAAATTCACCGTAGGTATTAAATTAAACAGCTCTTCAGAACAGAACTGATGACTTCCACGTCATTCTGAGGAACAAAGTAGCATCGCAGATGATCTGAGTGCACCTGTACTGAGGCAGTACGTGCGGATCATGACGGAAACCGAGTTACATAGTTGTCCGCACGGAGTGCCTCGTAAGTACATGGTGTGTTTTATTACGTTACATTTGGTTTAGTTTATTTTAATGTTTATCGCATTTTAACTACATTTTTTATTGTGTTAAACTTTTAATCATTCCTTTTTTTTATTTTATTAATTGTTTTTATTTTATTCTTTACCAATATAGTTTCTAAGTAACTTACACATGTTGTCCGCAATAAACAATTTAAATAGGTAATTTTTACATAGAAGTTAATGCTTGACTACATCCCACCTGATGGTAAGTGGCTATGTAGTGTAACGAGTAGATGGTGAAGCGTAACGTAGAAGAGCTCTTGTCTTGTCTCATTACCCGCAATGAAGTACCAGCAGCTCCAGCTATCGTGTGTGTCAATGTTCTAGTTGTATGTGGTTGGAGACAAACTGGCTCTATTATAGCCAGTTTCAGTCTGACGCTCATGGGCCACTTCTCGAATAATGCGATTCCGCTACCTTATTGGA
Organism: Asbolis capucinus; assembly: GCA_018249125.1. Lineage (NCBI taxonomy): Eukaryota > Metazoa > Arthropoda > Insecta > Lepidoptera > Hesperiidae > Asbolis > Asbolis capucinus. The sequence continues at coordinate 11,173 of DWJZ01005471.1, read as the reverse complement.
TGGCAAACACGTTTATTTTGATGAGCTTTGTTCACATCATTGGTACACTCACGTACTCACTCACGTTATTTGATTGTTTGTTTTTTTGTGTGTTTGAGGAGAATGGGCTTCGAAACGAATGGGCAGATTTGATTCAATTATTGACAATAGATCAAAGTGGACAAAGAGGACATCAATATCTACAAATAAGTCCGCGATACCATATGTCTAACTGTGATCGGTATGTCACAATATTTTATTTCTGGTAAGTGGCTTTTCGAAAGCGACGCAGGGGCAGTTTCTTGTAAATTTACTATTCGATAGTTCAATTTAAAAGTCAATTTACCTTTACATTACGTCAGTAAATGGCAACAATACCTAAGTGTGATAACAAAAGCTAGATGTATTTGAAAGTGAGAGTTGGTGAGTGTGATTGGTCAGCGAGTGCGGCGCGGGCGGCTCGGGCGGCTGCAGCCACACACGGACACTTCAACGGTCTAGCGGTGACGACGACGACGACGACGACGACGACGACGACGCGACGACGCGACGGTTGCCTTTCCGTTCCTCTATTTTTGTTTCCGGCCTGATTGCTGAACTGATCCGCGCTTACTGCCGTTATGTCACTTTATTTGTATTGATACAAACATCTTACTGTGTAAAATGGGTTTGCTTCTATTACTTTCAAGTCCCGAGTATATTATCAGTTAATAACGATGAAGTGACCTGACGATAGACTGACGTTACACTTCACTACAATAAGGGTACTAGTGAGACAACCGTTTAAAAGTCCTAATATAGCAGCCCAGTTGCGTGCAGCGTACTCCCGGGCGACCAATGACATAGTTAAATACATACATACACTCGTATCGTGAGCACTACTAGTAGTAACGTACTTCTAATATGAGATTATTTTATAATTCCATCAAAGGAAAGGATGAGGCAGGATCCGGCATCCTCAACCGTAACAACAATTATTGATAAATGTATAATTAGTGATTGAGTAGGTACTTAGTTGAGTACTTGAGTAGGTAGGTAGGTAGGTTGGCGCAACTTACTGTTCACAGCCCTCTGCGTGAGGAGGTCGACGACGTAGCGGTCTTCCTCGTCTTGGGGCTCGTCGTTGTCGAACAGGTCCAAGCCGAACAGTAGACGACCGTTGGGCCACTGCAACAACCATTCAGCTACAACTTCACTGTACTTGTAAACGAATACCAGTGGATGATAATATACATAAGAAATTTCAAGTACTGTAGGTAGGTACGAACAACTTGAGACGTCACAAAAATGACTCCATCATACGAGTACTACTTCACGCTTAAAGTATATTAGGTTGTTACTAAGTTAGTGCACTTTGCTATGTAAGAGTACGGCGCAGCTTGCCACCTGGTCGGACCTGGTCGGATCGAGGCCAGGCGCAACCTTACCCACAGAATGGGTTCCTGGTGGCGTAAGCGAACTACACCGTCTAAGGCTCGTGCCAAATTCATCGGATTTGTGTAATGGTCTAAGGTTGAAACTTTAATTGATTTTATATGCTTCCATAAAATTTATATGTTCTTAACAAAATTTTGTTAAAGATGTCACTTCTGAGCTCGTAGCCTCTCGGGCCAGGGACCTCGTCAGCACGGGGGCTCGTGGCATTTTGCCAGTGTTTGCTACCTTGTAGTCACCACCAGTTAGCCACTGTGGGTTCCAATGATGAATTGTTATTACCATCCTGAATATACGTAGAAAAATACAAAAAATATAAACCGTTTCAACTTTGTTGTAAGTGTAGTAGTCGACGAAGCCTCCCCTCATGCCGTAGTGGTCGTCGTACCCGCGGGCGGTGGGCAGGTACTCTGGCCGGGACATGCCCACGTGCCACTTGCCCACCAGGTGCGTAGAGTAGCCCAGTTCCTTCAGGTACGACGGCAACAACCGCTCCGACAGTGGGATACCTCGGTCCTCTGAATTGTACAAAGGAAAACCTTGCATACCTGAAAAAATAAATTTACCGACTTCAAAATAGATCAATTAAAAAATAATAATTTGAACGTCAATCTATACGTAAGTATCAATATGTTCGTATGCTATGTATGTTATATAATTCCAAATCAGAACAAAAGAATATCAAAAACATGGCGTGTGCTGACCACGGCGCAGCGTGCGGGTTGTCCTAACATGTCCAATAAGCTCTGGTGAAGGTCAGAGGTAAACAACTTATGACGTCGGGGGCTTGAACGTACTCATTTAGGACATAATATCCGTTCCCATACTGAAGGGTTAGATGTCATCCGACGAATTAGTAGGACAACATTTTCTATTAAGGCGTCGCCACGTTGATATTCGAATGTATAGTATCCTAGCGTTCCCATTGTAAAAAGGCTGGGACATAAGTACCCTACTGAGTATCCATACACCCTGAACTACAGAGAAGGCATAATTTTTTCAGTGTTTCTCCTTAAGTAAATATAAGCTTATACTTCGTTTCAGGTGGGCTCCAGATAACTGCGTTGTTTGAAGTATGCTTCTAACTAAGCTGACCTAACGAGAACCATGCTGTGAAAGTATCTAGCTTGTCGCATAACAAACCCTGATGTTCTGTAGGCTTTTCAGCAGGTAGATGCAATATGATCTTAGGTTGTCTCTGAACAAAATACCTAAATCTTTTATTGTTCGAGAACATGAGATTCTCACATCTCCAGTTCCAGTACAGAGCACTTGCTTTCGTTAAACATGAACTTGTTCTTCCTGCTCCACTTTAGGGCGCTGTTGGTGTCGGCCTGGAGTAGCTGACAATCGATGTCATTTTTAATTTCAAAGAATAGTTTCAGGTCGTCTTCTTCTAGTATAATATTCACTCCAACGTAGAGAACAGTAACAATTTAGTAGCTTTCGTTTTTGAGATATCGAGTGGTATCGGCAGCTACAGGAATCATTTCGAAGGGGAAATTTTTCACGTTCGTAAAATTCTAAACAAAAAGGAAAAAACCAATAAAATACTTCTATTTTTAGTTATAATAAAACATTATGAAATGAGAGTAATTTATTAAAAGTAGTTCGACACAATATATCAAATGAAACGGACCAATAAGCCAACAAAGCCTATTTCATAATCACAATAAAAATTAATTCTTAAGAGCTCTGTGAGTGCAGTCTGACGAAATTACATCAAGGACCATGAGACCAGCTGGAGATATTACATTCACGGAGGTGACGGAGGTCGCAGAAATTATAGCAAGAAAAAACCTAAACTACGTATAGCAAATTTTATTGGTCGTTTTGTTTGTACAACTTGTCGCTAGCCAAAACGTACGCACATTTTATGAAGTTAAGAATATACATAGCCACTTCCATTGAGCCACCACTCACTAAGAGTATTTAATTCAAAGGTACTACTCGTAAATCAACTATAAGATCCGTCCCGAGTCTGCGCACCAAATATCCATGGTAGGATCCGTATCGGTGCATTACTAGCGTCAATATCTGCAGAGCAGGATAAATGAACATTATAATACACAGGTATTAGAGGTAGTTGTAGTGTAGTAGGTAGGTATGTGAGTACATACCCAGTCTCATAGGATATTTGCCAGTAAGAAGAGCGGTCCTGGCGGGCGTGCAGATCGCCTCGCTGTAATACTGTTGGAGGATGACACTTCTGAGAGCCAGGCAGTCTATGTTGGGCGTCTGGATCTGATCGGAGCCGTGGTACGATACGTCATTCCAGCCCTATCAAAACAAAACATCAGTAGCTTAGCTCACGTAAGGAGAGTCATAAATATAATTGAACCCGTTCTGCGTTCGCCACAGCCGAGTCTCAGCTAAGCTAATGACAAATCTAACCCCCCATTTGTTGGCTTGCCCTTGCACGCGGGTCTACTACGTCCTTCCTGGCAAGCAACGCGCTAATGACACGTCTGGTTGGTGTTGTTAATATCCATGAGCGGTGGTGATCACTTACCATCAGGTGCTAATCACAAAAGAACTCTAACCTCAACCTCAGAACTCCACTTATCTGCTCGAACGTCGACAATTACGATTAGCTCTATTACTATCATGATAAATGTGAGGATGGATGGATGGGTGTTCTCCTTTGTACTGTACCTAGAATGATCGGTGAACTGGTAACAAAAATATCATGAGTGCTTACGTGCCTCAGAGGGCACGTAGCGCCGATGGTAGCGGTTGTTATCGTTAAGTCACTTCGGAAACCTTCTGGCGGCGTGAAAACTTATGATACTTGGGCAATATTGAGGATGCTTGGAGTATTGAAGATACTCTAAATAGTAATTGCAGTAGAATCTAGTGGCATGTTTTAGAGTTATCTGAAGCACTACGCAGTTTAACTGGCTACGTGAGGTATCGCGTCTTGTTGATGGCGGCGACCGCGCCGTTGGTTGATACAGGTGCTCTTTATATACATGTGTACGTTTCTTGTTGGACAAATAGATAGGTGGTGAAAACCGGAGCTGTACTCTTCGCCGTCTCTAAGTAGGTAATAATATAGTACGTTCCATTAGTCCGTGGCCACCGGCCTGCTGTCGCGGTGGGCATGGAGCATTGCTCCTAAGGAAGGAGGTGATATATCGTCGTGGGGAAGAGACCGACTTCAAATACTCCCGACAAGTAAAACGATGAAACTATCACTGTCAATGTACTCGCAACCAGTTAAGTACGCATTACTAAAGATAACTCAAAAACTGCCCGTCATATGTCGCTCTAAATCACAGGGAAGTATGCGATAAGTACCATCTTTTGAATATAAAAAAGAATCATCAAAGTCGATAGACCCAATATAAAGTTATGAACGAACTTTAAGAAAAACAAAAACTAATATAGATCAAAAACCACGTGTCGATTAAAGTGTAATGAAACTACGGCACAAGTATTATTTTTGCAATAAAAAAAGAACTATCAAAAACTATCCACCCAGTGAAAAGTTAATTGGCAAAAAGAAAAACAAAAATATTAAAAGCTTTAAATAAAGCACAACCACAGCGCAACCACCAGCTTTTGATCAAAACAAAATCAAAATCGGTCTACTCAGTAAAAAGTTTTGAGGTGACATACAAGTATATAATAAAAAAATACACACGAATTGACTACCTCCTTCTGTTTTGAATTCTGTAAAAAAGAGGGAAAGCAGTATACGCCAAGCCCAGGCCCCACAGTGCGATCGACGGACAGCAGCGCCGGCCCGCCCACTACGCACGGTTGAACGGACGGTTCAGGATGCGTGAGGGAGGCAACGAAGGGAAGGAACATATTAAATATTTTGAACATACCATATCATCGGCCATTATGAACACAATATTGGGCTGCGTGTATTCGTAGAGTCCTGACACCGCCGCCGCAGACGTCAGCAGCCAGCAGGTGCACCTGTACACACCTCCATTGTCAAACACCACTAATCGAAGTATTGTTGAAACATATTATAGTATATGTAAACAGTACGCGATCCGTTTATCTTACTAGGCTATATAGTCTACTAAAAGTGTAGTGTAGTGTTACGTGCCTGCCTATAATTTTTTGTTATTTTGGAGATACAAAATTCTAGTTATAAAAGTATGGAACATAAAGACCTCTGATCACTGTTTTCATATTTATAATATTTATCTATGTATTGTGTATGTATTATATTCAGTAGTGATAGGGGACGTGACGTGACGTGAGGTGACGAGGGAAAAAGGACACAAAATTTGTGCAAATGCTACTTTATTAAACGTATGACGTCTTACTTACGAACACTGCGCAACACATTCGTTGCCGTGATCAAGAAGCCGAACTGTACCGTCTGACAAGCCGGCGAACCCTTTGTTTAATCAATATTCAAATGATCTATTTACATATATTAAAATATGACTATTTATCATAATAAACAATAAATATTATTAAATTATTGATTTACTTTTTTTTTATTTGTCGTGAATTATTAAATTTAGAAAATTATAAACATTTTTATAAAATTTGATCAAAATAAAAAGTGAATATTCATTTTGTAATCAAAATCCGCCTGACCTTTTAAATTTCTAATCTATCTCATTACCAATTTTCATCGAAATCGGTTAAATGACTCAGGCATAATAGTCATTCAGAGACAGTTTTCATTTAGCAGGAATTTTTTACCAGCCAGTGTGTAAATCAGGAGTGAGCAACCTTTTGCGAGAGGGCCGCACATACATATATTAGTTCTCTAAATACTCCTTTAAATCTACTAAACATTTTAGAGTTAATATGTAAAGATTTTATTGCTTCAATTTCGTATCATAATGTTTTTTTATGTTGAATTATTTTATGTTTTGATACAGTATATGAGCTTATTAAGTACGAAAAACATTTAAAAATGCACAGAGGGCCGCGGGTTGCTTGTCCCTGGTGTAAATGATATTGAATCAATACCGGTTTCATATTCCTAAATTGAAATGCGTAATCTTTGTTCCAAAACATATTCGACCAACATAATATGATGAAACACTGAGTATCGGAATCGTTTAGTGGGTCCATAGTCACCTGTTTAATATATTTTTAATGTCAATATAATAGGCTCTGCTGACCAACTGACCGGTTCTGTCGTCGGAGTCGACGGCTTGCGCCCTCTTAAACGCTTGACACTGTTTAAGCAACGCATCAGAGGCAACATTTGATTTAGAAAGTTACCTTTCAGTCGTCGGAACCGTTTGTCAATAGAAGCAGTCGTTAAGGCATGTCGGACGACATCGGGTCTACGATGGAGCACCGGGTTTCAGTTTGGAATGTTCTGTTAGAGCTCACCGTCCGGCCGGGCGGCCGCGGTGTTCCGAGCCGGCTGTCTATGGCAACCGGTGGGTCAAACCATTAGTGTTGCCACTGAAGGATCCTGAAGACCGACACCCTGAAGTTAGCTAGTCAACATTTTAGTTTTTTTTGCCAACGAATGATTTTTATCTGGTTATGCCAAAGTATAACTTCAAAAAAATCTTTTAACGGGTTACTCACGGTTATTATTATTTATACCGATATTTGAAGCCAGTCGCATGGGTCATGGCCACGGCGAGACTGCGCCAGAAATGTTTACTGACCACGGCAATGAAAGTTTAAATCAGAACTATAACTTGTTACGTGCGCACATTAACTTCACACATACTTTGCACACATGCTAAAAAATTATCCATTATTATTATTTATTTTGTAATTAAATTGGCCCGGCCCAAGCCTTCGAGAGAATTACATTAATCACTTTATTACCTTAGCATGTTTTCAGTGACGTCACCGGGCTACTAGCACGACAACAGTCGGACCTATCACGGTCGGCCAGTGGGCGTACTGCTCCTCCGCGGCTGCTCCCGCCATCTACATATTTCCGTTGGTCACACTCGTACCGGCAACAGAGCTACGTCCGCAAAACTAAATTTTTATTGGTATTATACTCATCCAATAATTCCGTATCGTATCCGTATCCGAATTTGTACCGTAACATCCATTTAAATTTTCGGCGGAGTTAGGGTTGGGTGAAAGTACAATGGGTATTATTGGAAAACATATATTCTATACAATCTCTTAACATGAACCCCGAGCTCCAGAAGTCTCAAAGGGGTGACTTACTAGCGGACGTTTTTTGTTTTAATTTGTATAACATTATCGAATCGCTTATTAAAAACTAAAAAGAGCCGCCATTAGGCGTATATAAATACGAGATGACCGTCGCCCCTGACGTTCGTAACGCTGAACGCTGAAGACATGGTCGACACCGGCACACCGGCAGGGCAGTCCGGCCGTGCCACCCCGGGACCGAAGCCAAGGGCCTAGCTATACTAATTCGCACAAATTACATGACATGCAATTTGTTCGGGGTCCAACTCCAACATCCAACAAGTTTTGTCACACGATAATTCTTTAATGTTTTCTATAATACCTACGGTACGAATATTTTTCAAAAAATAAACGGTATTTTATTATAATGACAAAAATATATTCGGAAATGAAATAACCACAGTGTGAATTACAGCACAAATTTTATAAAATGTATGTATACGTATGACAGGCCGGTTGGTCTAGTGGTTCGTGAACCTGACTGCAACACCAAAGGTCGTGGGTTCAATTCCCACTCAGGTCAAACTTTTCTGTGATGAGCAGCAATGTTTGTTCTGTGTTTGGGTATAAATGTCTATATAATTATGTATTTAAAAATATACATGTATGTTTATCAGTTGTCTGATCACTACAGTACAAGCTAACGCTTAGTTTGGTGCAGATGACCGTGTGTAAGTTGTTCCAAGATATTTATTATTATTTACTTAGCACATGAAAAAACGTCCCGTAATAATAATACTCTAATAGAGTACGTTCCGCGTCTTTATAATTATTATTTAATTTACCAACAAAACTAATACATTCAGTCGTGTCCCAAAGATACTGCAAATGCAATTGAGTAAATTTAAAATTATATTGTCGTAAAACAAAATTGGAAAAAATTACGTTCTTTAAATTTGAATATAACTTAAAAAAGTAAAGTAAACTTACCAAATGAACTCTCTCCTGGAAAACATCGTGAAAATATATTTTTAGAAGGAACAACACACAGCGATACGATACACTGGAACTGTTAAAGTATTATGACTATTTAATTGACTGTCACGGCACGGCGCAGCGTCGCGGCACCACCGGTCGTACAGTTTTTGCTAAACACCGTTCTACGCGAGCGTTCAAACGAGACAAAGTCTGAAGGCGCGTGAAGGTTCGACACTCTTGCAAAATATTTCAAGTAATTGTTATTGGACGTTAAGGTACGTTATTCCTGTCGTTCAATTAGTATTTTATTAAACTCATACATGCTCAGCTCCTCGACATTACATTGACAGAAAACACCTGGATCGTACGTACGTTGCTACGTAAGATGTTAGGGTTAATGGGGCAGGGGGAGGTGGAGGTGGAGGGACAAGCATTTACTATGTTAATAGGTGATCGTAAGTGGATGGTGGGCTCGATGTCAACTGTCAATATCATTAATGAATCTAAAAGTAAAGTGTGCAGGTCCGTGTCGAATCTGTCTGTCACAGTCTCACCGAATCGTTTATCCGGCATGACATGCCCCGAGGTCATTCAAACTAGAGACTAAGTTTTTGTTCTGAGGTAGCTTTCTCCATTCATCAAAATATGTAGAACCTTTTCATGAAGGAGAAAAGACGATTTAAATGAAATCGCTAATTAATTAGTTTACCCGAGCCTTCCTGTGCGCCATAGACAACGCATGCAGACATTCCTGAAATCATTCACTCCAAAAAATTAAAAATAAAGTGATTTTTTATTTTACACAGACTTTTGTTGTGATATACTTCTCGTCTTCGTCTTCTCTGATGTGCTTAGTCTTTTAAAAATGTCGAGTAATATTCCGGAGAATCCAGAATGTTCGTAAATGTCATCACTACGATTATATTACCTGTCTCCGTTATAACAAGAACTTCTATCCTACGTTTGGCATCTTTAAGAAATGAGAGTTCAAATATAACGTTTTGCTTCGTATTTTGTATCGCGTTCCGCTAAGACAAGGAATACATTGCCAGCGTCAGTGTTTCCACTCAAATAAAACACCTTCAAGACGACAATCAATATTCTATTGTATATGTAATATAGTATTGTAGATACATATGGACGGATGCATTTAGTATGTTTCCAATGAAGGCATACAATTAAGGTACTATATTTGTTTAAAATATGCCAAATAAAATGAACCGATATGGTTAGGTACACATTTAGCGGATTCGCCGAATTATCCAGTCGTGGAGTCCGTTTGAAACGTTTGTTCTGAAGTTAGGACGAAACATTAGTCGTTTAGGAGTTTGGTCATTCCGTAATAAGGAACCGTCTAAAATGAATTGTACGAAACCGGCTCACAACATCTTTTGGTTTACTCTCATTTATTTAAGTAGGTTAATAACAAGAAAGTGCCACTATTCGGTTACCTACAATTTAATGTAAGACATCAACTGAGATCCACTCCGCAGTATCTGCACCCAATGTTCTTGGTTCATGTCTAGTTGTGAGTGTCCTGACGCCTCTATATAAATATAACCAACTAAATCATAATGATCATGAAATCAAACGGAGAGATGTCGGATGATTTTATTACATTTAAGGACAAATATATCCTTAAATAATACTTAAGCTTTCAATGCGCACCAGCTGCAAGGACTAGTTATTGAGAAAAAGGATGTATAAGACAATGATGAGTCTGTTGCTGATACTGTGAACTGCAAATATTCATGTTACGTTTGTTGTTTTAACAAGTCACTTAATAAAACCCGTATTATTAAGTGGAAAATGCTGGATAATTATTTTTATCTTAGCACGAAACATTTCAGGTGAGCAACGAGTAACAATGTTATTAAATACTTTACTTATTACTGATAGTAGGCTTTTTAAACCTACCGAGGTTTCAAAAGAATAAGTGATGTGTTTGTTTGTTGGTCAGGCAGTCCACCAGCCAGCTTCCCTTCACCAGGTGCTCGTCGAGAATTTGTCAAAAATTTGAGAATATTAGTCACATGCTATAGATGTTCTTGTGAATTGAAAAGATCGATTTAATAATATTAGCGGTGAATGCAATAACTGAGCCGAATGACAAACAACAAATCTTTGAAGCAACACCGAGGCAGGCGGGGCTGGCTGGACGCGGCACCTTGTCGTTGTCCCAATAGAGAAGCGGTCATGACATCCACGCAGAGGAACTAGTCGCAGAAACGAAACGATAGTATTTCGATCGAGTGAGACATACTTATTAACGTTTTTACAATAAAAAACACCTTGTTACATGTAAGTTTTGTTTTTCATCTACTTTTTATTAAAACTCATCTGATTTTGGTGAAAGAGGTGTCAATGTATAGTAGAGATGACATTGGCCGACTAATCGACTAGCCGAGTCGGCTGTAAAGAGGCCGTCTAATCGTCCGGCTAGTCGGCCAGGACGATCATTGCTTCGGAGGTTATATTGGGCTTCAACCTATCGATGGCCCACTACTAAGCATAGTGAGGAGGCCTAGAGCGAAGGCCTCACCCTGGGCTCAGGTTGGAAGTTATTTTAGAAACAAATAAAACTACATTGGAGGATTAAAACTACATTGGAGCCACAGACTAAATCTTGAACAAAATGATCATTAATAACAGGCCGGTTGGTCTAGTGGTTAGTGAACCTGACTACTAAACCGGTGGTCGTGGGTTCGAATCCCACCCAGGT
>DWJZ01005470.1:0-14021 GCA_018249125.1 Asbolis capucinus | reverse complement strand
TTAATTGCTTAAAACGCACATAACTCAGAAAAGTCAGAAGAACCCTAGAATTCGAACCCAGAATCCCGCTTAGGAGGTCGAATTCTTAACCACTAGGCTATCAACGCTTCTTTACGAGCGCCTGTACATATGTATTTCCCTTGATGCTGTCTTTTGTTCGTTACTGGGTTGCCTGAAAGAAATCACTTTAAAACGAAAAGCCCGCCCACTGTTTTGTTTTTCTTAATTATGCGTTAATTAATATTTTTTTATGGCAAGCAAAAAAGTGTTAAATAAATAAATACACAATAACTACCATAATGGAGTTAAAATTTTAATAAGAATTGACATTAGTCGAATGTTTTTCGTAACTGTACGACATTAATGTAATTTAACTTTGAATTAGACGATCTAGCAGGCTATCTATAAACAAATGTAACATAATGAATTACTGGATAGCTTCATTAAAACGTCAAATCCGTTCACACCGTGGTTAATTACGTCACAAAATTAACTAGATTTTCCCCGCAGCTTCGTTTGCATGTAATAATATTCGTGTGTAATGTCCTTTACTAATATTATAAATGTTTGTGTGGATGAATGGATGGTGTTTGTTACTCCTTCATGCAAAAATACTGATTTTTTTGACGAAAGCTGTTGATTGTGGATGGGTCCCATTTTTGTTTGAGCGACGAGCACATTCGGAGTTATTCTTTTTAATCATTTTTTCTTTTTATTCTTTACTAATATAAGTAAATAGCTTTTTATTGGATGTATCGACTGTTATTACATTTTTTTTATTCTAAGGGTATTACTTGTCTCGTACTTTAATGTAATTTTGAGCGACATCTGGCGGTAATTTTTTTTAGTTTTCCTCATAAGGCTATTGGGTTATCCTTGATGAAGTTGTTGCGACTAAGACGAAAATCATGTTTTCACGGTATTACTTGTCGGTGTCATTTGAAGTCGTTTTTTTTAATGACAAAAAACATGATTACCAATACATGACACACGAAACCTGGAGCAGAAAATAAAACAAAAAAGTTTTGAAAATCAACCTTCGAAAGCTTCATAAAGGAGATGAAACCTGTATCCCACTTAGTCATGGGATAAAACTAACCATAATTACAGTATCCTTGCATCCCAGTCTAAATATCCCATAGGATATTAACCGAAGCTGCATGAAATGGACGTTAATATTACAAAATTATGTCTATTTCGCGCGTTGTTACGTCCAAAACGTTTGTAATGAAGGCAATTCCACGCGGCTGCTTTCGGCTTTGTACTAATGACGATAGAAAATGATTACATCTCTGGGTTAGAGTAAGCTTTATATACATTTTGGACAACTCACACACGGCCATCTGAGTCCAAACTAAGTTAATAATAAAATTTTAATATACAAGTACCACCACTTGACCAAGCCTAGCAAATATTTATTTCTTCATATTACTCTCGTATTCATATACAGTATGCGTCCTCCGTAGCACGAAAGTGGTCGTAAAATGGTTACTCCTTGTAGGGAGGGGAGGGAAAGGGTGAACCTCCCTCCGAACCTCCCATTTACGACCACGCACGATGCTTAACTTAGCTAATCAATTATAATGGGCACGAATCGCTGTGCTCTTTTACAACCTCTCCATCCATCTATACATCAGCTCTGTGGTCTTTTGGAGACTTGTTCCTGTCAAGGACCTGGGTTCTGTCACTATTATCACCTACTGAGGTGGTAACACGTCGCCTGCCTGGAAGTAATAGACGCGCATGGAAGAGTAAGAAACACGGGAGTATATGGCTGAAGTAAAAGTCAATAACAACATCAATTGACCAGGTACACCAACATACTGCTTTAGGACTGATGACAGAAGAAGAATGGGAAGGAGATGACTGAGAGACGGGGAGAAAAAAGAGAACTGGCTCTCAATCCACAGCGAAACACGACGAATCGTTTGGGTAACTCGAGCAACTCAGACAGGCTTCACAAAAATATATTAATCCGTCCACAAAGCCCTGCCACCGAGCTGTCTTTTGCATCTCACTGCCTGGTCTGCCAGCATGGGATTGGGATTAGTAATTCAAAGGTTTATTGATAGTAATTACGCGGTTTCGTTTAGATATTTCTCTTGGCAGCATATTTTACGTACATATTACATCACGTCAAACTCTAAGTGACGTAGATAAGTCTCGGTCGATGACCTTAGCTCCTTAAGACGGAAGTTCAGTAACAAGATGTATTTTGCAGGCATTTTGTGTGAGTCCGCTGTTTACGTACGGCGTTGCCAGTTTAGAAAGGGTTGCTGTTATGTAATATGCCAAAGGCAAAATGACTATTCCTTGGCCACATAGCTGGTGTGCTCTCTACAAAATAAAAATAAATGATTTTAGCTTCATCGGAACTAGAAGCAGAGTGCATCATTTCCATGCATCTTTGGCATTTAGGTACTCGATTATTCTGTAATATTCTTTGCCTATCAATTGAGATTTTACACTTGAATAAATTTACAGTCAAATAACGAAAAATAATAAAAAAAATATTACTTTATTTGCTGAAAAACAGCGGATTGAATCTGAATTAAGTTTGGCAAAGAGATAGATAAATTTTAATGACACATGTGCTACTTTTATTAACACACCCAGCGTACACAGTGGGTGGACACTAGTGTATACAGCAAAACCAGCTACCAAATATGACGATGTCATAAAAATGTTCCATTCAATATTGTAGTGACATCTGTGTTTCACAGCACTAAGTTTTCTGATACAGAAGTTGAAGGGATAGACCCTTTTGGGTATATTGGCGTCCGCTGGCCGAATATCGATGGTCTACTTAAACTTTACTTCATGATCCTGTTATTTTCATCAAAAGAACTAAATAATTAAAAGCTTTTGCGTCAGGAGGGTAGTGTATGTTTGTATGTATGAGTATATATTTGACTGGCAAACTAACGTGTTAAAGATGTTCTCATCAGGCCGATTGGTTAGTAAATCTGACTACTACACCGGAGGACGTGGGTTCGATTCCCACCCAAGTCAAACTTTTCTGTGATGAGCAGGAATGTTTGTTCTGTGTGTCTGGGTGTGTAATTGAAATATCTATTTAATTATGTATTTAAAAATATATATGTATGTTTATCAGTTGTCTGATCACCATAGTACAAGCTGACGCTTAGTTTGTGGTCAGATGGCCGTGTGCGAGTTGTCCAAAGATATTTATTATTATTTGTTATCTGTACTCATGTTCACAAAACTGAAGAATTTTATTTTGAATATTTCATTTATCGAGGACGGTTATAAAATATTTTTTATCCCGAGAAGCGAATATATTCCCGCAGAATCACAGGTTAAAATGAGTACGACAACTTTGAAACGGCTAGATTGATTTAGATAAAATTGGACACAATTGTACATTATACAACGGGGATAGTCTTAGGATACTTGTTATCTCAGCCAATGGTTTTAATCCCGCGGGAGACATTTCTATGACAGGACGACGTTTACCGTGTTAGCAAGTTCATTATATGTTTTCCAAAATATAACTCTTCCTTATAGATTATAGAAGCTTTAAATGTAAGACAGAGTAATAAAAGTACTCCAGCGATCTTCATTAATTACATCTAATGGTCGTCAATCATATAGCCTTTCAGCGTCAGCACCACACTGTGAGCGAGGCAGTTCGACGCTTACTTTATCTCGTAACTCGTCTAACGATTGACCGTCCACATTTGCAGGCGATCGAACGCGAACATTCGTGAACAAGACGATCCGGTGCAGTTGCTCGATTGTTGTTCTTTAGTTTTTGGGAAACAAATTATTTATTTATTTATGGTCATTGGAAACATACCTAACTACCCTACTGTACCTCTATTCTGCTATTGTTCACGCGAAATGCTAACTCAAAAATACATATATACGCTTATTGCGGAAAAACAGACGCATTATTTTTCTGCACCAAACGTCATTCCCATACATTTTTGAACTACCGTTTGGCGTGTGTGATAACAGAAAAGGCATTTGTCCAGTTACGTTATGGTCCAGGTACGTAACAGTTTTGTTCGAACGCTACACACACCAATCGATCTCATATATTGATGGAAGTATTAACCAATCGTAGTGATGGCGCAGTTCTGAATGGACCAATCATAGAGCATTATTTTGATATTTTCTTGCTTTTTCAGTCCAAACTTCGACTGAAGTTTTTGGTAGTACATTTTTACATGAGACTTTTAGGGCATGTCGACAATGTCTTTTGCATAATTCAACTTATCTTCGGTGCGTGTGCGAACCCCCGTGCGATTACGTTATCGTTACCTTTCCGTTAGATGAGCGACAACCTTAGTACCATTTTCCGCTACAGCGCTAGACTGCTCGTATATAATAAGTGTAAGAAGGTTTGAGACAAGTTTTAATGTACGCAATATTACTGCCGCAAATAAAAGTACTTAATTCTTATTAAAATTATTATTACTAGAGATCATGTTTGTGGTTGAAATTCAACTGTAATTCAATCTATCCTAATAATAAAACTGTAATTCAAGGTCAAGGTCGAGGTCAATTCTGTATTTTAAATATTTTTTGAAAATTTTGATGCACGGAGACTTTGTTATTGATATAAAGACCAAAACATTTTTGTTTGAGTTATGTCTGTCTGTCTGTTCGAGTTTTACCACTAAAACCACTGGACAGATTTAGATGAAATTTGCCATAGTCGTAGTTTAAAACCCGGGAATGGTTATAGGATATGTTTTATGGCATTTTCTACTTTTAAAATACATTGACACTGACAGTATTAAAAATGTATCTGTGTGTGTCAAATTCATTATATTATAATGTTTTCATTTGTTGATTTAATGTATTATTTATATAAAATACAAGCATTCTGTACTCCTTCTCCGAGGAAATTTTAACTGTACCAAATTCCATAATTCTTCGTCTGCTTGATATTTATAAAAAAGAAAAATATGTAACACGTGTTAATATTATATTACATACATAAAAAGTAATAAAAATTATTTAAGAAAAATATTTATCATTATTCATATTAAATTAAATTACGCGGGCAAATCCACGGGTGATTACCAGTTCTTAATGTAATTTTAATTCTAGTAACACATTTCAAACGCATTCACTCCTATTTTATCTGTGTTTTCAAGCTCCATAATTCCGAGCCGCTAGTTTACATGCTAGCTTATTATTAATAGTCTAGTTTGTAACTTTGATGGTTTGCTTCCAAGTTCCCGCGGGGCCTTAAGGCCTTCTCAGGTCGAAGTTGGACTAGGCTATTAATAAGGCCGAAGCACATGTTAATATGTCAAAAACCATGTCACTGCGCCGCATAAAGCTATTGAACCGTGAATAACTCCATCATGTTGATTACAGCCCTGTAGGTATTTAATAGGTGAAATAATGTTTAAAACTATCTTTTGAATATGGGACTTTAAGCTGGACTCATCGTGGGCTATGTATGTAACGGGTACTCACAATATCTATGGCCCTATGTGACGAATGCAGTAACATCAAAACCGGTACACCCACTGAAAGCTCTGAGGTGTAAGTTTGTTTTTATATGCAAGTAAGTATAAGCAAGTATTGGTTAAGTTGTAGGCAATTTTGAATAACATCTGACGACTGGTTTTTTAGTTATCGGAACTAGTAGTTTTATTACGGAATATTAATTCCTTAATGAATATTAATATTAATAATTATTATATTAATAAATATTTATATTAATAAAGAAGGCTTTAATAATGATAAAAAAGATTATTTTATGAATTATTATTTTTGTGAGTCATTAAAAGTCAATTTTATTTTAAATAAAAACAAAATTTATCAAAATATTTAAAAACACAAGCTTTAATTATGAAGCCTAAAAAATTGTTAACCCATGAGGCGTTCCCTTGTCTGGAGTTCATTCTGAACGTAACAGGACCTAATGCTATATAAAAATGCATTGTCATCACATCGGAACCTGTATGTAAAATTTTAGTTCCATAGTGTAAGAGGAAGTGGGTCTACGAGTAATTATGCTTGCAAAATTTGAACCCAACCCTTAACAAATAAATATGCTAATATATAAAAATACACTACAAGTTAAATAAAAGCTTGTAATAAAACATACTTTTTAGATTGTTTTAAGGTTATCGACCTCAAAGGATGTTTGAAAAAAAATAGTAATTGCAACTAAAAATAGACTTTCACAATACAAAATAAAGTTTAACTGTAAATTAATACCCGTTTTCGTTTCAACATTTAACTCCGGTCCGCAACTAGCGAATAAAACCGAATGGCTCAGTAATTGTTTGCTCCAATTAGTTCGCTCAAAACTAAAATAAAAGTTCACTTTTCAACCGTTGTTGATCCGCCTTTTATTTTTTAATAGTGATAGTCTGTGTGTATACAGCCAGGTTTCATTTAACATAAAACGATAATCCTACTTATATTACGAGATTTGCCTGTGAATCTATTCAAGAAATGTGTTAAATCTCAACTCATAGGCAAGGTGTTTTCTATATTTATTATATAATTATTATATATAGTATAGCAGAATACCAAAATGACAAGGATGCACGGAAAATAATCTGCTCTGCTTCCAATTCCGGTCAGGCTAGTGAAAATTCTGTCTGTAGTCTGTATTTAAAAAATAAAATAGTCTGTTTTTAAAAAGAGTAACGGGAGTTTTTTTCCGCCGGTTTTTGTTTCTTCCGGCCTACACTAGCGTACATAGTTTTAAGGTTGTGTTATTATAAAGCCGATCATGGATAGGCATTGCTCTCAAACATTTTTTTTAATATAATTTTATTAAAAATGTTTTGTTTTTGTACTTACCAGATATAGAGATTTTTTATTGTTAATTTTTGCTGTCGTTAAGTGAGCTATTGGTTCCTAAAACGAAACAAATACTTCTCATTTTATTTCATTTCACGACAGCGATGTAACTATGGATTCATAAAAGACTTGATTGAGTTAGTTAAATTTAAATAATATTACCATTATTTTGCCACCCATAACGTCCCACTGCTGGGTTGGTATCTCCACTCACAATGTAAGAGGTACAGGCCCTAGTCCCCTGGCCATGTGCAGGTAGGTCGACTTCGGACCTTTGAGAACTTTCTGGAGAATTCTCAGGAGTGCAGGTTTCCTCACGATGTTTTCCTACGTCGTAGCAGTGATAATCAACTTCTGATGCGTACCTATACATTATATAGTAGCAGAATCTGTTCGTGTCTATGATATCACCTATTTGTGTACCCTATACATATATGACCAAAATTAAAGTTTGATCATTTTTGGTTTACAATATTAATTCACAATTTGATCTAATATTTAAATTGTTTTTATTTGTTACTATTATAGTATGTTGCTGTGAATAATTATAAATAGTAGGTAACATAGTAATGTAGATAAAACGTATTTTCTAAGTTAGTGCTCTTTACCATCGACAGCTAAGTTAGTGCACTTTACCATCGACAGCTAAGTTAGTGCACTTTACAGGACTTCATCGCCATTTACCATCAGATGGGATCGTAGTCAAGCGATTACTTATTTAAGGTAATCAAAAGTACGACTCAAGTAGCCGCTGAATTTACTCTCATATTTATGTTACTAGCTGTACCGGCGTGCGTTGATACGCATCTACTCATAAACTATATATGTGTTCGGACCAGTTAATTTTATTCATATTTTTTATTGAACCATACATTTTTGAACAAAAGGCGGACTTAATGCTAAGAGCATTCTCTGCCAGTCAACCTTAGGGCAGTGGGAGAACGAAGAAGGCGGTAGCAATAAAGTGTTAAAAAAAACTGACGAATTATTATTAAACTATTATTATTTATATGCTATTAACTGCCGCCGCTGCGCTTCGGAAGACCAATTATCAGACACAAGTAGTTATTATAACATGACTGTTACAGACAAAGGTGTCGCGGAATTTTTTGTACATGTTGATATCCTCTATAAAACTGTAGTACATCATTTTGCTCTATTGTCAGTAATTTGCGCAGCGTACGCGATATAAGGTATAAGGATATATGGCGCTTTTTTCACACGTTGGTTTACATTGTTGAAATTTTCACGCGGATCCCTATTTTTTCTCGTATTAAATATAGCCTATGTCCATCAGGGATAATGTAGGATTCTAATGGTAAAATATTATTTTAAATCGGTCCAGTAGTTTCGGAGCCTATTCAATTCAAACAAACAAACAATAAAATCTTTCCTCTTCATAATATTAGTGTAGTTATACATATGTATATTCAAGCTAGAAACTGCCCTCGCTTTGCTTTCGAAGAAACAGTTACCAGAAAAAGTAGTTATTGTGACACAACTGTAACAGTTGCAAAAAAATCAACATAAAACAAAATTAACAAATTACAAATAATTCAACATAAAACAAAATTAACAAATAACAAAAAAATCATCATAAAACAAAATTAAAACATTACGCGATGCGACAGTAATTAATAAGTATATGTGTAATTAAATATGTGTAATAAAATTAAAATTATATGTGAGGACAAAGTCTTTCAGGTTAAATAATTTAAGATATCATGTCTGAGAATAAGATGTCTGAAATTCTCCGCTGCAAGTTGTCTTTTGAATAGGGCCGATTTATATATTTTCCTTTTAAAACCTTCTAACGTAACGTAAATACAACCTTTCCTCCTGACGTGATCACGCTTAGTTCAGTAACATGTCGTTTTAGCAATATTTCCTGTTCAGTTGGAACGTGAAATTAGCCTTTGAACAGTTCCAAAGCTGTGTTTAAAGATTCCGGAGCCGTTCTGTTCTCTTCACTTGTTCGGGTCAATCGTTCGTTCATTGTTCACATACTCATTCGTTCACGGCTCGCAGCACTCCAGAGACCGGATTTTATTTGTTCGGATCATAGCTATGTTTTCTTCACATGTTCATTATATTGTGCTTAATTTATTTGTTTTATAAATTTATAATTAATAATAAATGAATAGTTAATATATAAATGAAAATTTATTTTTAAATAAATATTTGACAAAAATTTATGACATAATTAAAAAATGTACTGAGTAATATTTGTAGTATTATAAATGCGAAAGTTTGTGAGGATGGAATTTTGTCACTTCTTCAAGCGACAATTACTGAAAGGATCGGGATGAAATTTGTGATAGAGATAGATTATAGTCTGGAATAACACATAGGCAATTTTTTACCAACATACCAAGCGGGTTAAGCATACAGCGTAGCCGCGCGCGGACCCTAGTATTTCATAATTTTCTGTAAAATTTTGTATGGCTAATTTTGTTTTTTGTTTATTTTTCAGCTTGAAAAATATCGAGTTGTTCATGCACTCTTAAATTTGATTATTCAAAGCTTTTTCCCATTTGCCACCTGCGGCTTGTAACAATGACCCAGGCCGTGACATGTTTTGGTCCATATCTCGAAACCATCGTACCGATTTTGATTAAAAAAGTTTCGGAGAAATGCGCGGTCAAACAAATATGTACAACCATGTACGTATCTATACAATTTGTATATATGCTAGACTGTCCTTAAAGATAACCTTTCGTTGTGTCTTTATATAATATTCATAAGTTTTCATAAATATAAGTTTTCATAAACATAAGTTTTCTTAAACTTCGACAAAATACTAAAAAAAACTTGTATCGGGTACGCGAGCCTTGATTAACAATAGAGCAAATTAATTTACTACACTTTTATAGAGGACATCAATATCTACAAATAAGTTCGTGATATGTGTAACTACTTTTTTTGGTAACAGATTCTTGCGAAGCGAGCGCAGTTTCTTGTATATTAATAATAAAAGTAGAAGCATCTTTGTACCAAATTTAATTCAGAGAAGTTTAATAGTTTTTATTATAGATGTTCTTGAATGAACCCCTGTTATTGAGTGTCCGTATGAACGGACCCCTAATGTTTTTCAAAAAGTTTTATAGCCTGTTTTCATCAGGCATAATGTAGGATTTTAAGAGTAAAAGAGAGAAGAGAATAAATAAGTAAGAGAAAAAATCAAAAGGAAGCATTTAAAACAAAACTTTAAAACATTAGTAAAGACAATGCTTAAAGTCGTGGGCATTTTCAATTATACAGCAGACGATATGCAAGTGGATCAGTTATAGGCCGTGGCAATAAATATCCATAGATACAGGACTGAAGGAGGATTAGGGCCGTACTAATTGGACTCTAATTGTCACGACATCTTGAAGCAATTAATATTCTAGTTATTCATGTGCTAATATTATCACATCATTAATTAAACTATGTATTGGATTATCGTAAG
Organism: Asbolis capucinus; assembly: GCA_018249125.1. Lineage (NCBI taxonomy): Eukaryota > Metazoa > Arthropoda > Insecta > Lepidoptera > Hesperiidae > Asbolis > Asbolis capucinus. Next base: position 3,769 of record DWJZ01005470.1, on the reverse strand, counting down.
TTTGGTTGTACTTAAGGTAAATTCTGTTAATCGCTCGTTAATCAAACGAGCTGTATTGATTCATGGAAATGTATTTGGATATCTGAAGTGTGGAGTTTGATTCCGAATCGGGTTATATTTGCTTTTAAATTAGATACAGCGTTATTTTCTAGTGTTCGTAGCCCGACGACTCGATCGAAAATGTTAAGCGACAGCTGGCGTGGTTGGTACCGTGGGTGACCGTTAGAGGCTAAAGACTTTGGACGGCATAAAAACTTTTGGAACTTGAGTTGACCACCAGCCCCTGCACTTCAGCACTGCAGCTCTAAGCCTGCTCGGTGGAGTATTCTCTAAACCTCCTCAATATGAGGATAAACCAATTTAAGCCACTGCGTTATTAGGCAAATGCCCGAGATCAAATATTTATCTGTAGCTAATTCTGAAACTGTAACTTGTAAATTGGATGACAACGTAACATGAATGATAATGAAGCCCAAATGTCACATAGATAGAGCTTATATGCCGTTATATCAAGCTTTCATTCATGATGCTATTTGAATTCTTATGACGGGGCTGCTGAACTTTTTATGACCGTAACGCAGTTCTGTAATATCGCCTAACGCCATCTTGTAGCGATTACAGGAAACGTAAAGTAGTTTGTGTGAAGTCGATAATAGGTGTCGGCTGATTTGACTTAATGTTCAAAAGACAGTCAATGTGTTCCATTGTTGCAGTACGAGGGCTTTTTCATTTGGACATAGGTGTGGACGGTCGTAACCAAGCGATGCCGAGCTCACTGTATTTCCATATTTTTAGAGATTTATAATCCGTCTGCATCATAGCAAACCGTGATAATTTCTGTAAAAAGATTCTGTCAGCGAATAACCAAGGAGTCTAGCAATACCTCCGTCATATTCTTTTGGATCCTAGGCCATGATCGTCCTGATGATTAGAGAGTTATTTTTATTTTACTGATTCCAATTTCTTGGTAAAGATGGAAGCACGATCTTAATATTTGCATATAGATTTGGAATAGTTTTGTGGTTTATATTATAAAATTCTTGCTATATGTATTACAATTTAACATTATACATCAAATTAAAAAAAAAAATTACACATATTTGGCAAATTCGGTACAAAATTGAATTATGGTTGAATTTCAAACACACCTAGGATCTCTACTGAAAATAATCCTAAAAAGACATCTTTAAAAACTACCATAATATCTCAACAACGTGATTTGGTACAACCAGACAGCGCCATCTAGTATGCGGCGAATACACTATAATATATTACTGAGATAAAAACTGCGTCGTTAAAATAAAAATGAAAATCTTCACAACAAACTTTTGAGCCTGTTATAAAATACACCATTTTATAGAGCACACAAAATTTCGTCTCGCGATACAATATTAATCTCAATTAAGTATAAACCAACCTCGAACCGACGAAGGAGCGACAAAGGCAAATCCTGCATATTTTATCTAGGATAGAAAAACCTATCTCCAGTTTCCTAACTCGGATACCCGTTTATTCTTCCTGTTAAATGTGTTTGCCTACCTATAAATAACGAATCGCCTTTTAGGGTTCTTCTTAAATATTTAACATCCGTTATTTTTGTAAAAAATACCGTTTTTTCCTTGGTGTACTTTGTATGCTAATGTCACCCTCGTGCATGTAAGGGCCATATAATAACCGGACTTTAGGCTATGGTCACATGTAACTTACATTGAACAATAAATAATGTCTCATGACATAAACGATAGCCAAGTAGGTCTTGGGTTAAATCCTGCGTGTGCCGGTGTCCATATTAGAAGTTGATAATTACATGCTACGGTGAAGGAAAACATAGTGGGAAACCTGCACTCCTGAGAATGTCCTATAAAGATCTCGAAGCTGTGTAAAGTTTACCGATCCATACTTGGCGCTATAAGAAACTATGGTTTGTATCCTTCACATTGTGAGAGGAAACCCGAGCCCACTAGTGGGACAGTTATGGGCTGCAGTGATAAATGATGACGGAACGGCTCACACACGGGCATCTGATCCCAAACTAAGCGTTAGCTTGTACTATGGTGATCAGGCAACTGAAAAACATAAATATATATTTTAAACATCATCTCAACCCACCATGGCAAACTATTGAGCACGGATCTCTTCTCTGAATGAGAAGGTTAAGGCCATAGTCCACCACGCTGGCCAAGTGCACATTGGCAGACTTCACACACCTTTGAGTTTTACAAACTCCGCGGCCTGCAGGTTTTCTAACGATGTTTTCCTTCACAGTTATAGCGAGTGACATTTAAATGCTTAAAACACACATAACTCCGAAAAGTCAGAACGCTGGGATTCGAACCTGGACACCTCGAGTAGAAGGTCGAATTCTAAACCACTAGGCACTGTTTTTAAATTTTTAAATTACCATTAACCATATTTTAAGTACTAACTTAAATAGATATTATTATTAGACCCAGATATTTCAGACAGTTTTTGACTGGCTACCAACCTCCTGCTAGAATCAGACTGGACGCGTTCCGGCTGGGGGCTTGAGAGCCAGTTCTCCTCTTTTCTCCCCGTCTTTCAGTCATCATCCTTCCCAATCTTCTTCTATTACTCATCTTCAGTTGCTTCAGCGATAGTACACCGCCTCCTTCTTTTTCTTCCCCACGCGTGCGGGTATATACCCGCTAACCAGGTTCGCTTACCAGGATGCAAGTAATATTCCTATTAGGAATATATAGCACAAGCTAATGCTTAGTTTGGGGTCAGATGGCCGTGTGTGAGTTGTCCAAAGGTATGTATTTATTTAATTTAATTTAATATTACTTCTTTCCTGGTAAGCAACACGTTAGTAACACCTGGGGTATTGCTATTCTCCATGGACGGCGGTCATAGTTTACCATCAGGTGAAAAACACACACAAACACATGCTGCGATTTATCCGCCCAGTGCGTATTCACTTTACCAAAGTTATAGTGAAAAGGCATACCGTTTCGGATTAGGCGTATCGTGTTTGTGTAGTTCCTATTCCGGGTTTATAAATAATATTTGTCGTCATTTCCTGTACCCTATCGGGTTACTGTATTGGATTCTATTTCCGAGTTCATACTTAACTTAGTACGGTTAACTTAACTTAACACTTAATGGTTAACTTAACACTTAATGGTTCTTGGGTTTTGCTCGATTTACTTCGAAAAGTGTTTGTAAGGATTATTACAAAAAACATATATAAACTTGACTGATTGGTGCAGTGTGAGAGCCTTAGTAATATAATTATGGTGGAAGGGCTCGATCAAGAATATACTGGATGTCGCCTCCCTTACAAATTTAACACAAAATACTGTCAGCATTAATATAAACTTATATATTTTCGATCAATTACCAACAAACTAAGAAAACGCTTAAAAAAATGTAATAAATAGTTTTAACACCTTCGGCGTTAAGGGTCTTTGGAACGAACTAAACAAAATACCGGCCCACATTTAAAGTGAGCTGGTATTGTGTCTAGACATGTCTTTGTCGCTGACACGATATCTGGTTATATTATTGATCGAAGCCACTAGCCCTACATAGAACCTATTCCTCTACCGACCTTAAGACCGACGTAAGACCACTATTCTATGTTCTATGACCACTGTTCCATGACCACTGTTCTATGACCACTGTTCCATGACCACTGTTCTATGACCACTGTTCCATGACCACTGTTCCACGACCACTGTTCTATGACCACTGTTCCATGACTACTGTTCTATGACCACTGTTCCATGACCACTGTTCTATGACCACT
>DWJZ01005469.1:0-14021 GCA_018249125.1 Asbolis capucinus | reverse complement strand
CCTGGGATAAAATCTATCCTATAATCATTGTTGGGTTTTAAACTACAACTATGCCAAGTTTCATCTTAATCCGTTCAATGATTAGCGCGTGAAGGAACAAGGAACATCCAAACATCTTTACAAACTTTCTCATTTATAACGTTAGTAGAAGTTGGAAATTGGGTTATTATATGAGATACACTCATTATAAAACCAGGTCATGTAAGATTTATCTGTCACACTCCTCAACAAATAATAGCAATGAAGGAAATTTCTGAACGTTGATCTACAAAAAAGGACGACCTGGATTCGAATCTACATATCTCTAATTTTTATAGTTCTATGCAAATTGAAATTAATTATTAAGCGATAATTAACTTTTAATAATAACATTGTAAAGTTTAATTTAGGTTAAAATAGGTGTGCGTCGAATATGAACCTAGGACATCCCGTTCGAAAGATCAATGTTCAAACTACCAGGCTACTTCCATGCTCGTAATTATAACTATCAAACAGTCTGCCATTTAATCTTTAACAAAACGCAAATCCCACAAAGAGTAAGCTCTCAGCTCATTTCAGCTGAGACTTCGTGTACCCACAATACCCTAAGTAGTGCACGTTTATGAGTGTTCGTTAAAGATACGATAAAGACGGCGGTAGCAGCCTCGCCCCGACGCTATAAGGATATGTCTTAATAGGTATTCAAATGCGAGGGTATTCAGGTATTTGGATTAAGGCCAATGAACTTTGGAAGTTAGTGGTAATTTCAATGTTTTGTAGGTTTTCTCTATATGTATTAACCTGGTTTGTGACGTAATAACTGTTAAAAGATGCTGAGTTGACTGTAGATGCGGGAGGTTCCTTTCTACCTGGCAAAATTTACACTAATAGATACGACGAGAAGATAGTATTAAAAAAATATTTAAATAAAACAATGTATTTTAGTGACATGTCAATGGGTAATTTTGTTGACTGTGGTCATTATTTCTTTATTATTACAATGTATGAGTACTATATGTAATATTGGTTGCCAACACCTGTCTTGCATATGATTTCAACCCATTAAAAGCAAACATGTGGCCTTTAAAAAGTCATAATGTTCTTATAGCAGGAGAAAAAGAGTATTACTCCAATTCAGATTGGTGGAGGGGTTAGTGACCAACACAAAGGTTGAGGAGAATATTTAAACCAATGACAAGGTTTGACTACTGTGATGCTAACAACCTGTGTCAGCGACTTTAAGTGCCCAATAAAGCACGGGGGCATTCAAGAAATTTACCTTAACATAAATACATATATGTATATGGGCATGCATACATACATACATCTGAGGCCAAAAAAAAATTATTTAGATATTCAAATATCGGTTTTAATTTCAAATCTTTTATCACTTAGATTTTAGTTTGAAATTGACTAATTTATATTTAAAATCCTAGTTTTTTTAATCAACCTCTGCTCTCAACACGTCACTTAACCCGCGCGTGCTACTTGAATTTTTCATTAGCAGTAACAAAGCTCATCTTGGTCTCGCGACGTTCACAATTCGCTCAGCAAATGAACATTCATTTCCTCGCAGATGTATAGTTCTACTAACAAGGGCTGTTAATTTAAATTTAGTATCTCGCGTAATGAACAGGAAGATGATTGCTATAATGGGATTGCAGATTCCGCGGCGCTAAGTCACATGTACTCAACGTTCGTTAATAATAGAGGGAGATTAACTGTGATTTTGTAGGTGATATTTACTGTAATGCTGTAGTTTGATAAATATTATAACGCCACATATTGTCTTTAAGGTTTGAATAGTTTTTGATACGCTTTAAATATTATATTTGTAATTTTTATAGTCAAATTCATTCAAAGTGACTTATTTAGTCCTTAAATTTATTGATTACAGAAATCGTGATTTCGGTCGTTGGAAGTGGGAATTCCTCTACCTTTTTTTTCTTTTACTAGTGTTGTTTTGCAATGGCTACTTTGTTATATTTTTTACACGTTTTTACGAACAATAACTTACAAATTTTACTAACGTCTTACACGGAGTACTAATTGCCTATTATTAGAAGTAAGGATATTATTATTATTTTTTGTGTTGGCAATAGTGAATTATAAATCTTTTCTCTTTAGGTAATCGATGTTGCTATAATGAAATAAAATATTTTGTCTTTGACAACCGTGAAGACTAAATAATGGCGATTGAATGTATTTCCGTTGTTGTAACTACAAATTAAACTGGACGTGCAAGTGATTATTTTAAGTTTTCCTACACTATCATATATCGAACTGAATCCGTATAAACCAGTTTTCTTATACTAGAACTTGAAACATATTGATTTCCGTAAAGAAATAAAATGTCAATCGTGTTTTGGTAAGAATTTAGAATTTTATATTTTAAAATCACCACAGCTACCATTGACAGAGATAGAAAATATTTTAAGATATCTATAGATATGTTTTTAGGTTATAGCATCTAGCTCTCCCGACATTTTCCATTAAGTGTATTACAAGGCGCATCGAAGACACCGCATCAACCTCACACGTTCATGCAAATTTATGAGACGGTGGCAATTTTTAATTACTGTCGTGTGATCCGTCTGCGGGAACGAACGGCGTCTTGTGGTCGCTGCCGGCAGGTGACGGCAGTGAAAGGGTTAAGTGCTGAATTTTACACATTTTATGCATATTTGAGACAGGGTTAACGCTTCATGAAAGCTATCGCTTACGGGTTGTATTATTTAAATTTGAGTTTGGTTTTGAGTAAGGTGAGAAAATTCGAGACGATAATTCTTAAGTTAATGTAAATAATTCGAATGTATTAATAGTAATAATTCTTAGGCTTGATCTCTTAGTTGTTGCTATGGAAAGGTATTTGTATTTGGTATTCGTATCTTTACCATTATTCCATATTATTCCATGTAGCACATCGAAATGGACTTAAAGCTTTCGTTATTTTTTAATATATAAATTACGATGAACAGATTTTGTGAAATAATTGCCGTCTTATATTTTTAGTATTTTTTTTATAAATGTAATCACTTTAAAACGTGTCTAATTTAAAAAATATTATTATAAGTAAAAAAATACTATCATTAAATATATTTCTAAATACAAAAGAAATCATAACTAGTCCTACAGAATACCTAATGTATTATTGACAATTTGATATCATAAAAAGATTCATTGAACTCAAAAATACATATTTTAATTACAACTCAAAAACTTTAACACCCACAAATACCGGTTTAACAAAACGTTAATTGAATGAGAGTTACAGTAATCCGTAATTTAGATGCAAAAGCCATCGAATTCGAAAATAATTATAGACATTAGACGTGTGGTATCAGTTACTGTCCGTAAGCAAACGGGAATTATAACTCGATATTAAAATCAAATTTACGAACCATATCGGTTTTACAGTACCGGTAGCAATGACGCTCAGCGACTTTTGGATTTGAGGTTGTAGCGATCACAAAATAATTGTTAGATAGTGTAAAAATGTTTAAAGTTTATTTAAATCTTTACTAAAGTACTATTGAAATATTTACATGCGAAAGTTACGTCTTTTACCTTTTCACTAAGTTACCTTTTTACGCCTAAGCTACTGAACCGATTTCGATGAAGCTTGGTATAGAGGTTGAATAAAACTTGAAAAAACATAGGCGTTAAGAAAATCATTTTGAAACGAGGTTTAATAAAATATTTAAAAATATAACCTTTAATTATAGATCCACAATACAAAGAAATCACAAAATTTCTCAGCGGCATTAACGGTTGAGGATTTCCGATATCTGGAGCCAATCCTGAATGTAGTATCACGTCATGCTTATCATAAAAATGCATTGTCATCGGAACTCCAGCAGTATGTAAAATTTCAGCTCCGCAGTTTAAGAGCTAATGGGTCTTTAAGCTTGCAAGATTTGAACCGAACACTATAACAAATATACTAATATGGAAACATAAACTGCAAGTTAAATAAAAGCTTGTTAAAAAGGATTGAAGGGGGTTGAAATAGGAAATAAAACATGAATGCCTGACTACAATCTCACCTGGTGGTAAGTGGCGATGTAGTCGTAGGTGGTAAAGTGCATTAACTTAGAAAAAGCCAATTCACTTTTGTCTTGACAACGCCTACATTATATTCGAGTGGAATACGGATGCAGGTAATTTGTTGCAATCATTTGAGGTACGCCATACGAATTCAAATTAGAATCGATTTTGAATAATCGAATATATAAGCTTAACACTTCGTATTTACATATTTACTGTTTTCTGTTTTATTTCATTTAATAAATCGTTTGCTTGTTCTTAAAATAACTGTCATTCGTTTCTATATTGAAATCCGTCTATGTAACCAAAACTCTAAAGTTACGAAAATTGTTTACGTGACATTTTCGTAAAAATAGTCGATTTCAGTGACGTCTATTTTTAAAGTTATTATTCGCAAAGTTTGCAATTGAGTTATTTTAAGTTTTGAGTGTTTTTGTTGACGTTACGAAAGTAACAGTCCCCTGGCCACTGCGTAACATCAATTAAAATCGCATTTCGACACCGACTCGTAACTCGTTGCGCATTCCCCTGTTGTCGTAAACTAATTATACCTCGAAATGTATAAGTGTAGAAGTTCTAAGTCATATAAAGTGTAATATATGAAAATCTCGGGTCGAACTTCGGAAGGGGTTATACTATTTTTTTAGGTTCATTTATACACCGTAGTGACGATTTTGCCATATATTTTTGACATGATTAAATACTAATAACCCCACATTATCACTATCCTACGTCAATCGACTATTTCTTGTATTTTTTTACATTCTATAAACTAGTGCTTGACTGATAGATTAATTAACCATTAATTATTTTGGCACAACAATGTTGGCTGGGTAAACTGGTAAAATACAAAATTTAAATATGGCTTCTGTTTTTGCTTAAAATTCACCATGAAGTGATTAGAAACTGAAATCATTTAATATGTTATTTCACATAATGTTAAAATAAATATGTTTTATTGTTTCAGGTTCCTGATGACGATCAAATAACACATAAATTATTTCGACCGTCGACGTCAAAAACGTAAGCATTTTGTCATACTTTTTTTTATTTACTCTATATTAAATTCTACGAGAAAAGAAAGAGAGAGAAGTAAGATGAAGACGAAAGGAAGATATGTGTGTGAAGAGTGAATGTTTATGGAAGATAAAGTTACAAGATTGTTGGGTAAAATATTTAAAAAAATGTAATTAGGTATTATAATAATATAACAATAAACGCATACTCGAATACTACTGAGAAAAAGAGACACTAAGATCTCGTGTACCGCTGGTAGCCTAAAAGTATTAAGATCAATCTCAGAGCAAACATTCATGTGTTAGTATTAAGAAATTGAACCCGAGAAGTTTAACAGAACACGGCCTTATTGCTGCCCCAATAATCAAACAGTGTCTTAATTTTTTTCTACTTTTTTTTTACTTTTTCTACTTCAGTCAGTTATGTATCGACAAATTTGACAATTGAAAATGATAAATGTGACGTCTTTTTTGGAATTAAATATTTTCAAACAACTCAATTCAATTTTTATACGGAATACTCCATCGTATTATAACATTGACTTGTATTTTCTGTACATTTTCCCTAACGAACAATAAAATAATCTCTTGATTATACTACTGTACATTTAATGATTATACATTTAATAAAATAAACCACAAATTCTTATTACAATAATTTTTTTATTTTTCAGTATGGCAAATTTAAACAACATATGTATAATTTGCATACATTTTAAAAATACAATGCAATTATAAAACTGTAGTATATATATTTTTTACTTTAAATAATTTTGCGCTTGACTACGATCCCACCTGATGGTAAATGGCGATGATGCCCCCGATGGTAAAGTGCACTAATTTAGTAGAAGCCTCTTCACTCTTGACATGAAGACATTTACATTGTAACTATACGGGAACACCGACGTAGTCAACTTACTTTAGTCTTTCGTGGTACAGAATATAAAGGACGATGCGAAGTTCGTACTGACGACCATGGTCACGGCAATAAAATACACGGCATTAAAATAAAATCCATCCAAGGAATTACAGTACAAAACTCGTAAAATCTCAAACAAAATGTGGCTAAGCAATAAAATACACAACACCCAAAAGTAACCCAGTAGTAACTCGACACCCAAAACAGTAAACCGTCTGCAATTGTCGCAATATTTATTTATGTTGTTTGCATAAATATGTGTAGGGAGCGTGATCCGCCAGCCGCGGTAATTATTGCGTGACTTATTGGCGAAGGAAGATAACACGTACTGCGAGACCAAAATACATGGACCTCTCGAACTTTGGCACCCTCTGCCAAGGAATATCACACGCATTTTCAGGGTCGTCTGTCATCTGACGAGTTAATGCTGGAGCAGTGTGCCTTTAATGAGCGAGAGTTGGTACGACTGCCAAGAAGGTGAACATAATGTAGACCGATGAGGAATGACCCTTACACTAGGAGAATCAGTTAGAACAATTTATTCGACCATTACATCATTTTATGTTTATTTTAAAACTGTAATTGCATTTTTATTTATTACGGAAACCTTATAGTTGATATAACTTTTATCTGTAAATATATATTTTTTAATTTTCATAATTGATTTAGGGATTTTGTGTTGTTAACTTTTCGTGAAACGTGTGTATATTGACTGTGCTTGGAGCGTACTAAATAAAACACCAGCCTACATTTCAAGTGTACTATAATTTTTCGAATAACACAATTGGCGCTGATAACCAAAAAAATGACCAGCTAGTACATTGTTGATCGAAGATTATAATGACGTAAATAATCTGTTGGTTTTACTCGCGAAACACACACAAACGCGCGAAACAAACAAGACCATAGTCTCTTACTTCAAATTAACCATCATATCTAAAAGAAATACAATAATAACAGGCAGTTCTTCTCATTCTGGATGAAGAGTGCCTCCGAGGGCCGTGGCAGCTTTATCTACACCTAAATGTTTGATCGTGACTCTTACAGAGATTTTGGTAATTACGCTGATTATAAGAACAAATCGTGCCGCGTACCGTTCGATGCCCTCAGGCTTGTACATCATAATAAAAGTGTGACGACGGATAAGGATACGCCGTATTGTATTTAAATTGCTGCAGCGCTAGTGGCTAAATTTTTTAAGTACAGAAATTAAATTTTAATTAGAATGTAAAGGTTAACGTTGAGGAGTTTCTTGCACCGTTTTTTCTCAAAGAAGCATCTTTCCGTAATAGTAATACTTAAAAAATATGTTCATAAGTGTATTATAATACCTACATGATGACATAAATGAATTTTGAATTTGAATTTGACAGGCGACACTGACCACTATCCATGAAGAATGGTGAAGGTTGTCTTTTCTTTCATCTTTCTTCAGACGTAGCTATTTCACAATCTGGTTCTGATTCTGATATTTAATTTGAAGCAATAAATGTAAAAAACAAACTTTATTTTCGTCATAATAATACAAATTTACATACATATATATTTTTTCTAATTAAATTTCTATTGATAATCGAACCATGTCATTTCTGAACAATTCCGTGTACATTTTATACCGATTCTTCCACCGTCTCTCATCATAGATACTCTATATTTTTCAGTAAATAAATTCGACTATTTTTTTCTTCATTTACTTAAAATTTAGGACACAAACACTAACATGCAGTCGTAAAGTAACGCCACGACGGCGATGGGCAGGACTAGAAAGGGAAGTACGCTCGTCTAATCTTTATTGCACCATTTGAGCGACTTATGACCATCTTCTGCTGTATTATGTAATCCTGGTACTTGAAACTGGATCCCACATTACAGAAAGTTTTTAATCTCTTTGCATTGTGGGTATGTTAAAAAAATATATTGATATATTTTATTGATATACATATGTATGTGAGTGTTGTTTTAAAAGTTTCAACCAATAGCCCACTGCTGACTACGGGTCTCTTACGTACATACTGAGGAAATTCCACCACACTGTCCCATTTGGATTGACGTAGAGTTTCGGTACTGGCCGCCCGCGGCATTTACAAGAGTTTATCTTCATTAATCGTAATTTTCTTTAAAGCTTTGTTTGGTTGATTTTTAGATATACACACATACATATGTATATCTTATGTTTGTCGGTTTGCCTGTTTATCTGTTTGTTTGTGCTTTGTGCATATAAATCTCTGAAACTAATTAAATTTCGCATTCGTTTCCATTCATTTTATATCTTTGAGTTAAAATTTTGTGTTTGTTTTAGGTCAAAATCGATTCACGGATAAATAGATATGTTAATTTGAATTAGCTCATTTGCAGACCTTCGACATAACGAACGAAGTGCGAAAAAATCACTTGTAAATAGATCAAAGGTATTCAATGTAGACAGAAGGAATATTTCTAAAAAAAATACTGTTTTTATTATCTTTCCATAAGCCCTGCATGCTAATTACTACCCTCTTGTTTAATTCAGTCGCCAAGCGACTTGCCGTGTTTCTGTTGGGGATTTGACAGCCAGTAATTTCTTACTTGTCCAAGATATTGATAATTCTTTGTGGTGTAGCCGTGATAGCCTAGTGGTTAAGAATTCGGCCTCCCACTCGGAGTGACCGGGTTCGAATCCCAGGGTGCATTTCTGACTTTATGACTTATGCGCGTTTTAAGCATTTAAATGTCACTCGCAATAACGGTACTCGCTATAAAGAACATCGTGAGGAAACCTGCATGCCGGGAAGTTTGTAAAACTTAAAGGTGTGAAATCTGCCAATTCTCATTCAGAGAAGAGACCCGTGCTCAATAGTAGACCTTGATGGGTTGAGATGATGAGGATTGTGATGTTATTGATGTCCATAAACAACACTGAACACGTACCATCAAATATGAGCACTAAACTTTTTCCTTTCTCCACTAATACTTTAAAAAACAAAAGTAACAAGATTTATTAAAATATTTAAAAATACAAGCTTTAGATATAGCTCCCTAATACAAAGAAATATATACATAAAATTTCGTAACTGTATTATTAACCGTTGAGGAGTTCCCCTGTCTGGAGCCAATCCTAAACGAAGTATCAGGTCATATTTATTAATAAAATGCTTCAAAACGTCATCAGGACGGAAGGCTTATGGAAATTTTAGCTTCGCAGTGTAAGAAGAAGTGGGTCTAATTAAGCTAGCAAAATTTGACCCGTAACAAACATATATACAATATACTAACATAGTAATATACAAACATACACTGCAAGTTAAAAAAAATGTACAAAATAATAAAACATCAAATAAATCGGCTCTGTACCCTGTGTCTTTAAATATAACTATGCAATTTTTATACTTTGGAAAGTGTGCATTATTTATAAAACTATAGAGTTATATTATGTAAAGTAAAGCAGAATATTACAACTCCATTGTAATTTAGTGTTTATTAACACGAAAAGTTAGTTTGGTTAGAACGCTCGAACAAAGTAAATGAAGATATTTAACCTTGTACGGAAGTTTGATCCAATAAAACAAAGTTTCGAACAAACGAATGCATTAAAGTCACCCGCAAACTGATCCAATCGTAATATCGCACTTCCAGACATCGAAAGTTAGTATGCATTGACTTTGAAAAGTCGTCCAAAACTAAGTTGGGTTATGTTTATGAAACTATTCGGATGGTAGTGTGTGCCGATACACATGCGAGAACTCGCGCCCAACTCTAGGCATAGTTCGCTAAGTGGAACAGCTGTAAAACAAAGTAGCGAAGGGTCTAGGAACTTAGTGTGTACGTTGGCAACTATTCGGGCCGAACACATGTCCTCCGATAGGCGCTGGGTCCCGACGGCGCCTCGCAACTCGCAACTTTGACAGTTTAATTTGGGAGGCATGGCCGCGGCCGACGACCGCTCGCAACCGATTTATAAATAACTTAAACTAGGTTTAACAAAGTATTGCAGCGGATGATAACGAAGCGCCTACGAGCCCCCTCCCGCTCGCGCCGTGCAGATAAACTTTTAAAATGACTTTGGAAGCTTTTGAGCTTTTAATCGGTAAAGTTGTACAGACAGACAGTTCGGGTACAATCCTTGAACCGCTTGCGCCGGCGACGGCGGCCGCAAAACTTTGTTTTACAGGACTACTTTTCTTCTTGTTTCAAGGTTGGACTCTTAAAACAAACTCCGGTTCGACGGAGTTCGTGAACTCGGGCGCCAACAATTTACAAATTTCTCTCTTTCATAACAACTAACTGCCGCTCGGCGCGCGGCGAAAGTTGTCCTGCGTAGATCTTAATCGTATTGTCTGTTGCGCTCGCGGCGCGAACAGCTGATTGTGACGACACAGTTTATCGAACTTTTGAATTAATCTGACAAACAGCTGATAGGAATGTTATAGCGCAAACATTAGCTCAGCTGAAAAGTCTACGTATGTATTGCCTAATTTATGGTGAGTGCATAACCTAATATTGGCTGAAAAACTGTCACAAGTCAAAAGTCGTGAGGCTGTCAATTGGCCAATGTCCGGCACCCTCCGATCCTTTCATTCAATTTGTTTAAGTGACACTGATAGCGCGGCTGCGGTCGAAAAAACTCGTCTGCCAAATTTCCTGACACGAGCCCCCTCGACGACCAACGGCGACTTTTTTCAGTTCACGCCTCACCTGCCGGGGGCTATCGAAGCGACTTGGTGTAAAGTAATTTAATTGGTTTTTAACATCAAAAAGATAATAAAAATGTAGAAGATTCCATACACTGGACACCTAAGCTTGATTACTTTTAGAAGCTCGTGTTCGTTTGAAATATGTAGGAGCTCTAACAGAGCGTTAAAACAGCAAAGCTCAGTGTCTCCCGGGCAAACGCTAGAGTTGTGGTCCAGCATAGAGTACAGTATACATTTTATGTACAACATAGCATAGGTTAAAATGCAGGTACCTATCGGGTATTGCGCGTAAATTTTACGTAACTAGAAATAAATAGGTTGCGGGTGTGTGGGGCGGGGCGGCGTGGGCGCGGCGTGCGCGCGCAGTCCTCCCCCGCGCCGCGACCCGCTTCCCCGCGGCCGCGACCACTCGCCTCCGCATAGTCCGCGAATCGCGCCCCGCGACTGCCCGTGCCACAGCTCTCTACCACCGCCGCCCGAATCGCCCAACAGACGAAACTTTTCCCCGCACGCGCTACGCAGCGCTACGAATTACCTCGCAGTGCTACGAAATACTACGCAGTGCTACGAACTCCGCATCATGCTACAAAGTCTGTAGCACGGACTAAAGTTCGAGTTGATTGTTCTTTGTGCAGTGTATTATTTTCTTACAACCGAAGTGAGAAGCGTGTTGGAATAAAAACTTTAGTGCGTGATGAGGGATCGCCCCTCGGCTTAATGATGTCCGCCCTAGTTCGGCCCGTCTGGTAAGTCCCCCAAAAATTTGTCCTAGGTAATTTTATAAACTATTCTAGTGAATAGTTTCCCGAGACCGCGTTAAACGCAATTTCGTTGTTAGTTTTTTTAATACGGTTTTAAAAGTTATTGCGAAAGTTTTTTCAGCAGTGCTCGTCGGTGATATGCTACAGAAGTGTCAAGAGTTAAAAAAAACGTTTACGCACAAATCCCACCCTCGTAAAACCATTTCACGAAATGCTTTCAACTATGTTGTAGCGGTAGATGTTTAATAATGTACGTTAGAGTAATTGGGCGGGTAGGAATTAGATGTGTTTACGTAGGTGAGGTTGAATTCCTTGTTAATCTGCGGTAATTGAATCACCTTTATTGAATCGCAAGTCGGCAAATAACCGCGACATTACAGAGTCGGAATACATAATGACGATAAACGTGTTAACATTCGCTCTACAAACATCCATGCACGAACCGTGCAGGCAATTAATGACATTAATTAATGATATTAATTTACTGACATGTCATAACAACCGAAAGTACCGACTAATGTTTAATGTATCACTGTAAATGGTTAAAAGTGATTAATTAGAACGGTGTTTTATCTATAAAAAATTATTGATATTTTTGAAAAAAATCTATTGAAATTTTTAATGAAGCTACTGATTAAAATTTATGTACATGATGGTGTATATTAGATTTTCCTATCGAAACAATTTGAAGTATGAAGTATTTGGTATACTTTCAGGAAACATCAGATATGACTCCGGTGAAAAATTTTATTTTTTTAAATAAAATTAGTATTTTTTTCACTTCGTGTTTAGTTTAACGGATATAATTTCATTTTAATAACGTATTTATTATGCTTCATTGTCTTAAAATAATTATGATTTAATTTAATAATTTTCCCTTTCGACGCCACACCACAGAAATTATAATAGACCACTAGTCTGTTCGAATTTTAATAGATGTTCTTTGCTATGCTATTGTGTGCTGGTATGCCACATTTTTATCTGCGTAAGATTTGCTTAATTATAATATTTTAACCGACTTCATAAAAAGATGGAGTTCGACGGCTTTATGTTATTTTGTATATTTTCATATCGATTTATTTTCTTTCATATACAAAAGCTGGTAATTGTCATGTACTCCCGTTTGAATTTAAGCAAAATCTGACGAATATATTTGAATAGTTTGAATAATTCATATTTTACTAAATTTATTTTATTATTTATTTACTGCATTCAATTCGATTGCGTTCATGATATTTTCATTTTATTACTTATCGAAATTTATGACTTTTTTTTTAATTCATATTAACGAATAATAATTATAAACTGATATAATACGTCACCCGGTTGGTAGTTCTAACTGGAGAACAGATTTCAATGTTAATTTAGTAGATCATTTCTTATTTTCGGATCATCTGTCAAGTCATAAAAAAATATAGTACGGTGTTTGTATCCGATTTTTAAATATTATTTATAAGCTCTATCAATCCACATTAGGGCAGTGTGATGTAGTGGGCTCTAGGCTTCCTCAGTATAAAGACAACTGTGCTCAGTTATGGCCCATCAATAGGATGAAGCCAACATTAAAAAGCGTACTACGTACTTTATTATCAGTCAAAAAGAATACATTGTCCTACCTAAAAACAAAAAATACAAATAAAAGATTTTTAACTTTTATTTATGCGTTTACCCTTTGCGACAGTTAAAATCTCATTATGAAATAAAAATAGGGATAAAAATTACTATTTAATTTTAAAGTCTCAAATATATATAAAATGTGACAAAATTAATATTAATATATGATGCTACCGGGCTCTTAAATTGAAGAGCAATTTTGCCAGCACGTTAGACCTGTTCACTGACATTATGAGAGACCATAGTCGGACTTAAATAATTATAAAAATATTATCGAGCTGTACCAAGGCCCATGCAACGGTCGAAATATCGACATACCAAATTCATATCGTGAGTACTCGAATTGTCGATATCGATATCATTATCGATAAAGCTGAACCCGGTAAATACCTACGCGTGTAGGGCTGGCACGGTCACGTGTGGAAGGGGCGGGTAATCGTGATAACGCCCTGAAATTGTTTCCAGGGAACCCGCTGAACCTATCTGATGGGCAACCTCATCCACTTAATTGTACCTCGTTTCGCACGTACAGATTACCATTCATTAACTAACTAACGTAAAACGAGTAACTTGGCTATTTGATTTGGGTAAATTGTATAAATTATAATTGTTATTTATTCTAGGTAATTTTAGGTAGAAATTGTCGTAACTTTTTTTGCATATACTATTATAAGTGGATGAATGTTTTTTATGACCTTATATAAGTAACCTGTAATGTAACGTATAATTTTGCTCCGTTTTCGTTGAATGCACTATTTCTAAAATTTGGAAGGAAGTGTGAATTTATAATAATATTATAGATACAAATAAAAATATAAAAATTATAAGTGATTCTAGGTTAAAATGGAATAATTAAAAATTATACATGTACATATTTGGATATCTGTCAAGATCAATATCAATATTTTTTTTTACAATCAATTTAAAATTATTAGATACAGATTGAAAATAACAATTGATTGACAATTTGCGAACGACTGAGGTTTTTCTTCTGACTTTTCTTATATAAATTATA